>SWBH01000027.1:0-33979 GCA_024195465.1 Aureobasidium sp. EXF-8845 | reverse complement strand
TCTGCGCACGCACAGGTCGGCTGTGGCAGGGTTTCTCTCAGGGTTGTTGCGAGCATAGAAAGTCGTGTTGTAGATGTAGTCGGAAGTTGAAAGGGGAACAAACTTGGACTTTCGTGTGTAGAGTGCCCACCCTCCGGCTCCTGCTATCGTGCCATACGCGGCAACCTTTGACAATCTCTT
This sequence comes from Aureobasidium sp. EXF-8845, assembly GCA_024195465.1. Taxonomy (NCBI): domain Eukaryota; kingdom Fungi; phylum Ascomycota; class Dothideomycetes; order Dothideales; family Saccotheciaceae; genus Aureobasidium; species Aureobasidium sp. EXF-8845. The sequence goes on along the minus strand of SWBH01000027.1, from coordinate 33,799 downwards.
GATCACACCCATGGCTGATTGTGTGTAGGTGGCTGGTGAAAGATGGTACTGTGAAAGTTCGGAGATACTCAGTGTGCGATTGGATGATTGGTCCTGTGCTTGTGTAATGCGACCGGAGAGAGATGCAGCGAGCGGTGACTGAAGCTCTATTGTTCATGTCGGCTAAAGCGTCATTTGCCGACACAAGCTTCGGCCTCTCTCCCGGGCGGAGACACCGGCGGGAAGACCGGCGTGGACAGGGCTCCATACCGCATGCTCATGGAAGCGACAATCTATCTTTCAACGTCCTGCACTGCTAACATACTTCCACGACAGACAGTGAGACATGTTAGCTCGCCAGCTTGACACTATACTGCCTTGTCCCGTTTGCATCATTGCTCAAGCAGCGTTCGTAGGTAATCAAGCTTACACTGTGGCTTGTCGACAACTTGTCTTTTCTCAAATACTGCGGCAGGATTATAAGTCTCTTTGTAGCATCTGTATAACGTACTGTGTAGCTTGGGGCTTTACTATACCCCATACATCTATCATAACATCATAAGCTCTACCGTGTTACAGTAAGAGTAAGCTAGGTATATTCGTCCGCGATTATCCTGTGGATCGCTCTTGCCTTGAGTTAGGTTGCTTACAACGTGATCTCGAACATGATTTTTGTCGCTTCTCATCGTTCTGAGCTACGTCCGCAGTCTTGTCAACATCCATACACGTACGCTCTAGACATGGCCCTATTCATATTATCGCTCGTTCTGGCATGCATAGCTCTCCTGCAACCCTCATCTACAACTCCTATACCACAAAAACGGTCCGGATCCGGTCCTCATATCACGACAGATTTTCCCGATCCTTCTCTCCTTAGGGTTGGAGACATCTGGTACGCCTTTGCTGGACAATCACTATACGATTACACAAGCACACACATACAGATAACAACTTCGATCGACTTCGAGACTTGGACACTTCAACCAGGCAATGACATGCTACCCATCCTGCCGGATTGGGTTGATGCTTCTAAAAATCATGTGTGGGCGCCGGATATCAATCACTTGGCATGTGACATACAGTTCCATCTGCCTATTGCCTTCTGACAAGACATAGGATGATGGCAGGTTCCTCTTATACTTCAGCGCTCCTACCTATCACCCTGGTGCTCCCCACTGCATTAGCACCGCCATCAGTGACACTAAAGACGGTCCCTATATACCCTCTGAAGAGAGCTTTGCCTGTCCTTTTGACCAAGGAGGCGCCATTGACGCATCCGGCTTTTGAGACGGCGATGGAACGCGGTATGTTGTATACAAACTCGATGCCAACTCGCTCGGCTTTGGCGGTTCTTGCAACAACGGAGTCGAGCCAGTCATCTCCACCCCTATCCTCATCCAGAAAGTTGAAAAAGACGGAGTCAGCAAGATCGGTGACTTTCATCAACTTATCACCAACGACTCTCCTGAGGATGGTCCACTTGTTGAGGGACCCAGTATAATACACTCCGGTGACACATACTATCTGTTCTACTCGTCCAACTGCTTCACGACCACGAATTGCGACGTCGCGTATGCCACGAGTTCATCACCTACTTCCGGCTTTACGAAGCAGGGTATTCTATTCAGCTCGGATGATCGAGGACTGAGAGGCCCTGGTGGAGCAGATGCGGCCTTTGACAACAGCCATTTTGTATTTGCCGCACAGCAGGGTGACGGAAGGAGAAGCTTATACACTGCTCGACTCATATTGGACGGAGATAGTGTGTCTGCGTAGTTCCCGAGTCCAGTCCTAATGAATTCGTGTCGCCCTGATCTCGTTCTCCCTGGTTTATGCATGCTTCAAGGCCATGATCGTCAATGGTGCTATGATTATATGGTTGATAGCGCACGACTGAATCCCTCAATTTACGTATGACACGACTCCACAGTGATGGTAATGAAAAACAAATGGTAGCATAACTATTTACAAAGTGCTACCTTGGACGATTCCAACGAATCATTCTCATCCTGCCATCAATCGTGTACATACATAAACGTGTCTTTGCTGTCGAATCGCGTGACTCTTCTCTCTTACTCCTGCTTGACAAGAGTTTCACCATCCTCAGCATACACATTGACATTGAACTTTCTGAACTCGCGAGTCTTGACTTTGTTCGCAAACAGCACATCCAACTCTTCATAGGTACGATCCTTACACTCGGGGAGTCTGAAGAATGTCCACACAAAGAAGAGAAGCGATGTACCTGCCCAAAAGAAACCAGTCTTGCCTTTCAAGTTCAACGCAGTAGGGTTCAACAGGTAAGGATTGATAGCACCACAGATGATGTTGGCGATATAGTATGCGATTCTGGCAAGACAGACGCTTTTGTTGCGGAGTCGTGTTGCGGAGGTTTCGCCTACGATGGCGTAGCAGATTGGTCCGACGGTGAGGTAGTAAATGAAGAGCCACATGAGCATCATGACTGCTTGTGCGTAGTTGCCGGCGACACTTGCGGCGTCTGCGGCGCTGATGGCACCGGTTGTGCTGAGGACGACGGTAAGGAGACCCAAGCCCCAGAGATAGAGTGTGCGGCGGCCGAACGCGGAGAGGAGGTACCAAGAGATGATTGTGCCGACGGAAGCCATGGCGAGTCCGCCTACGGTCATTTTGAAAGAGATGGATGTGGGGAGACCGGCTTGGATGAAGAAGTAGGTTGGTGTGCCGCCCATAGCACTGCCGCAGAATGGTTGTGCGGCAAAGACCATGCACACGATCTCCGTACGGCGACGATCGATGCCCTTGAAACAGTCCCAGTATGATGTACCCGCGCTGATGTCCATTTCCAACTGGTTGGTGTGTTGCATCATAGCAAGCTGTGCTTTGTTCTCGCTGTCGGTTTTCTTTGAGGACAAGCGCTTGATTGAGCGGAGAGCCCCATCGTTGTCGCCAGTACGGACCAAATGCCAAGGGGATTCAGGAGCGAAGTATGCGAGCGTAGCGATCGGAATGGGCCACACCCATTGAATGGCAAAGGGAATACGATATGCCCACTCTGTTGTAATACCGGAGACTCCAGATTGAACGCCGGCACCGACTAGTTGACCAAAGGCCCAAGTAAGGTTGACTAAATTGAGAGTACAATCAGCATGTTTCCTTTGTACGTGTATCCTGAACACTCACCATAGACCGTCAAGTAGCCACGCAGTGCTGTTGGGCAGACCTCAGATGCATAAGCTGGTGCCATAGTGGCAAACACGCCCCATGGAATTCTGTGAGACAGAGTTAGCGATGTACTAGAGTGTGATCCTGTCACTCCCGCCCAATCTCACGCCAGAAAGCTAGTGTATTGAAGCTATCCAAATGCACAAAAGGACTGGACATCTGGATAGCCCGTGAAACAGACTTCTGCATGTGGATGGGTAGTTGTGACCGACGATCGACCGTCTACTTACCCGCAAAGGATTTGTCCAATCAAGATAACCTCAACAGTAGGAGCGAAGAACGGGATGAAGATGAATGCGAGCAAAGAGAGTAGGGACGCAATCATAACCTTGCGGTAGCCGAACTTGTATGTGAGATAGCCATTGAGGAAAGCACCAATAACTGTGCCGATTTGCGTGCCGTTGCCGAGACCTGCTTGCCAGGCAGCAGAGAGTGAGTACTCTCCAGTCGCAGCGTTGAGTTCGCCATATTTCTTAACGAATGCTGGTTGTCCGAAGAAGGAGTAGATGAGGACAATGTCGTAGCCTTCCATGATGATGGCGCTGGAGATGGCGATGGACCAAAAGCAAGCTTGAGGATACTTCTTCAGGGCTTGCATAAGAGTCAGATTGTGCTCCTCGTCGGTCGCAGCAGCAGCCAGTCCATGGTCGGCTTTCTCATCTCCTCCAAGGGAGCCTGTTCGATCCTCGATGTAGACCATGTCTTGCTTCTCGGTTGCCATGGTGTGTGTGTATCTCTTGTAGACTGGTGCGAATTTTGCGTTGTAGGAAAGGGGGTATAACGTTCACTAGGTGCTTGTGAAACCTGGGGAGTATATATCACTTCATGTCGATCAAGACAATCACTATATATACATGTTGGAGGCTGACAGGACCTTGATCCCGTGCCCCATGGGGAAGAGTGAGAAGAGGGGGAATGTGGAGAGTCCGGAGAGGGTTACGAACTCTCCCACGCGAAGATGGTGATTCACGTGCGAATCTAACGTACCACCACCGGACAATTCGATTTGAGAAGAATCGACTCAGCAGAATTCCCTGATCCAGCGACGTTGCCCCTCCGGAGCCCCGCCGCTTTCCTTGGCTGCGTCAGCCTCGTGCGGAGAGGATGTTAAGGTTAGGGCTTGGGCTTTCGCTTGTTGTCCGTGACTGGCAGGAACGATACATACATACTCCCTGATGAGCATGTATGGAGTTATGAGACTTCTCACTTTCGCATCAAGCCGGTCGTCCTACTCTGAGAAGCCGTAGACCTTGTGCGATCTCCCGAGGGTTTCGCGACTCCGAGGGCTGCTCGGCTTCGCCATAACGGCCCTGATTACTCACTTTGAGACAACAGGCTGTTTGGTCTCCGAAGTTTGCCTGAAGAGTATCGCGACCAATTGTTTCCGGTGGTGAATAAGCTTTTGTGATATCGTACACAAACAGAGTCTTTGTGAACAGCCTAGCCGACAGGAAAGGACCTTCTGAAACACATACTCCTTCACACACTCTATCTATCGCGACGACTGAGTTATGCTGATCCATAGGCATGTGATAACAGGTGTAGATTTTGTAATCATGTGTATCCATATCGTACTTGATACGGCTATGAAATCCTCGCCGATACCTGAGCGCATCGAAGGAGGAGATTCTCGTATGTCTTGGAGATCGGCCATGCTGAACATCGACTCTTGATCAGCTTCGCACCGACCTTGAGAACACCAAGTGCTCCACCGGACTGGCAGATACTCCCAACGCCTAACATATGTGGTTGCATAGAATTTCCTCGACGAATGAATATCTGAATGAGCTCATCGTCACAAGGTCGGTCAATCTGTATCATCTTCGGATCATATGGTTCATCGGTGTCCACACGGGATACCACAGGATGGTCTTCGTCGGGCGAAGCTTGTAAAAGGGGTACAAACGAACCATACGCCCACAGTATGACGCTGGCCACGAACAGGCTGGTCGGCTCAAGGATATTGCCTGTGCCATGGTGCCGGATATACCAAAACATGGCCCCAGCATGCACAATAGCCAGTCTAGATTTGTAATGATCTTTAGAGATCCACAACCAGATTTTGGCTACAAGATCTTCTCGGCGAGAGCGAGAGTTTCCGATGTGAGCGAAAGACGCGTCGTTGCCGTGTGACGAGACGACTTCGCACATGAGATCGTAAACGTCCTGGTAAGGAACGAGCAGAACCAATCGCGACATGTGCAAGTGCAACACCACCGGAGGCTCGAGACCTTGGAGACGAGCTATGACGCCGTGGGTTCCCCAGTGCAAGGAGTCCAGACAGTCTAGGGCTTTGTTGCGCCACTTTTGATACTCCGGATCGGAGGGTAGCCAGTAGATGTCTCTTACGGACTCGCCGCACTGCTTTTGCCCCGCATCAAGGCCGCTCAATGGATCCAGTACGTGAGAGCCAACTTCCAGTGTCCGTCGGCAAACCGCATGGACAGCGATCGTCTGTGCAAAATCACCAAGTTCCTGTGTAAGTGGCTGTTGCTGATAGAGCGATCTCAGTAATGGTATCAAGCCTACAGGCTGTTTGTGGGTCGGTCTGAGGTTCATCCATTCTTCCAATGATGCCGCCAACCACAAGGCTTCATGGGCAGGCAAATTTGTCTGCACGTCACTGAGCGAAAAGTTTGTCGAAAGATGCTTGCCAGATGTCAAGAAACACCAACTGTCAAGCAACCATGCACAGTATGCTACTCGCCGTTGGCTTTCGCGATACGCCCATGCTTTCCAGTTGTCCTCTGTCCAGGCATCGTCCCAGGTCGGTTCAGTCAAGCTCAACCATCGAGATCTCTTGATACTAGTGCAGTGGTCTGAGAATGATCGAGTGCCTGCCAGAGCCTCTTCCTGAATGCTATGCTGTAGATGAAGCTCTAGAACATCTTGGATCATACAGGCTTGCATAAATGATAGCTCTGGCAAGACTTTGGTGCGCCCATTGATCATGTCTCGCGTCATGATGGCTCTGTGCAAGAATGTCCGCAAAGCCTCAGCATTGGAAGCCAACGATACCGTGGAAGACATTGCGGCTCCAGAGGTGGCCATTGCTAGACAAAGAATCCAGTCGTTATCTCCTTCCAAAGTCGCGGTAGTTTGGTGTACGACTTGAAATATCGTGCTAGTGTTTTCGAAGTAGAGCTCGATACATATCTCCAGTACTTGTCGAGAGGGAAATCGGTCAGATCGGAATCGCTCGAAGAGCAGTACTGGGTTATCGGTCATACAAAGATCATCGAACTGATCTAGTATGCAGTTGTAGGTTTGTGCTGGGATGATCGATCGGGAAGTTATACCCGTGGTCAACGGCTCTGCCTCTATAAAACTGAACTCAAGTCCACTTCCCATACTGCCTATGTGGTCTTGGTTCTGTGAGATTTCGGCATTGCGATGCCTTGCCAGTCGATTCACCTCTCCATCTGCGTAGAATGTTCCATGCCGTTTAGAAGAAGCTACAGAATTGGTGACAGACATCGAGGCTGGGGATTCTCCTGCGATAGATCCTTTACTCACGTCACCAGGACTGATACCGAGATTGACGGGAGCACTGTCCAGAGGATTTGCACTAGGAGACCAGATACTCGATTGATGCATTCCCATGGTCGGAGAAAAGTTGTTGAGTGCTTGCGTCATGTAAAAATCGAAGTCCCAGTTCATGCTGTTAGTATATGGTAACCAATTTGTAGCCGGTAGCGAAGGTGGATCTCTTTCGACGAAAGGTGCGACCAGTCTTTGATCCTGGAAGGTATAGGGCGACACGGATGTGGGATCTTGTGCCATCCACGTAGCATTCATCAAAGATGCATCTTGTGGTCTCGCAACCTGCGGCTCCGTAGGAGTTAGGAACGACGTGTTGTTCTCGCTGAGTGCCGGCGCTTGTATCTGGCGTACCATGTGCTCAGCGTCATTGTTCACAGAGACCAAACGTTCCTGAGAGTCACTGGAAGCTTCTTCTTGAGGCTGGACTGATCTCGTGGTTGTTTCCTGTTCTGTTCCTGACTCGGGCCTCTGGTCTGATTCTTCATAAATACATTGGAGCTGTCTTGTGTTGCACCTTTCACAAGGACTTTGTCTCGTGCATCGCACGCGTGCAGTGGCACAAGCCCGACAAGCTCTAGGAGAAAGAGTATCAGCAGGCCCCAGATGATTCACAGTGGAGCTTGTGCGATGTGTTATCTGGTGCCGATGGAGTGTGTCCCTACAATTGATGTCAACCCATGTAAAAATGACAGCTAGCTCAGAAACGCTAGTGCACGGCCAACTACACTTCCAAAGCAGTAGGAGTATGGTTGTAATGAGCAGATCCACTACTGATAAATATTGCGGATACCTCGAAGGCGAGGGGTCACGAACCTTCTGACAAAGCTCTTCCCACATTGTGAGCATGCAAATCGCTTGTCTTGTGTATGTGTCAACATATGGCGTCTTAAGTGGGTTGTTCGTTGAAAGACGATATTGCAGGTCGAGCATTTTCTTTGTGTTTCGTCACGGGCTGTATAAGGCTCATGCTCAGGCATCGCGGATGATATATGTCTCGATCTCGCAAATGACGGTATTGAGGTGTACGTGAGGCTCCTTGACTCGAGACTGACTCTCGTGCACCGCCGCGGCTAAACCGGCGGCTAATCTGGAAGCTCAGGCCAAGCATACAGCGAAGCTGGTTCGTCACCATGCTGTTTGCACCAATATGCCAAACTCTTGACAAAAGATGTCTGCGTCCATATCGAACAGCTGAAAAAGATCAGATCTAACGCTGGTGGTTCCGGATGTCTTCTAAGATACAACAAGATAAGAAGAGGTGAGACTGACTCCGACTGTTTTGGAATTCGCGCAGCGCGACTGTGACGCCGAACATCGTGTGTGAGATTCCATGTCAGCTTGGCTGCTCAGAACACCCTGCTCGATATATTCTTCCTCAATGCATTATGCGTACAGATCGAACAGGCTCTCGATCATCACAGGTGATGCTCAATATGTATATACGATGCTATCAAACTTTGTTCGCGGGTCACGAAGCTAGGAAAAGCAGTAAGATGGTCAAATCTATCTTTATACACAATAGTATGTGAGCACACTCTCAGACCGGCAACAAAGTTCTAGCTACGACAAAACCACCCTGCTAAGTCATCGAGCTTACTGTCTGACAAAGACAGGCATCATTTCCATGGGGCACTCGACCTCAATCTCGCGACCACCATCATAGACCTTGTCGCCTTCGAAAGCCTTCCAAGTTGCACCAGCAGGGAGATACACCGTTCGCTTGCGTTGACCTGGATTGAAAATGGGCGACACGAGGTACTTGGGACCGTACATCTGCTGATCTTCGACTGTCCACGCCTTCTTGTCCTGAGGGAAATCATAGAAAATGGGGCGGATGATTGGGGATCCATTCTTGTGGGCTTCTTCCATGAGACTTCGAGTGTATTCCCTCATATCCTCTCGGATCTTCATGTATTTCTTGCAAATCTCATAAACCTCTGGTCCGTATGACCAGACCTCGTTCGGGGCTCCAGACAGGCAAGTTGCGCCGCCAGTAGTACCGTGCTGAGGTTGATGCGGTTCACGGTCTCCATGCAGGCGCATGACAGGACAGAACGCTCCGTACTGGAACCATCTGGTGAACAACTCGCGGAACGCTTCGTCATCGGGATTACCACCATGGAAGCCACCGATATCAGTCGTCCACCAACTGATACCTGCCATGCCCATGTTGAGCCCAGCAGCAAACTGGTTCTTCAGACTGTACCAAGACGAGGCAATATCTCCGCTCCAAACCAGGGCACCATACTTCTGACTGCCAGCCCATGCACATCGCAAAAGGTTGACGATGTTCTGCTGCCCTTCGGCTTCTTGTCCTTCATAGAAGGCACGAGCGTACTCTCGGGGGTAAATATTGCCGATGCTGACGTTAGAACCCTGCCAGTATCTCCAGTTGTCGAAATGATAGATAGAGTACTCGGGCTCAGCTTCGTCCAACCAGAAAGCCTTGATTCCCTTGGAGAAGTAGTTTTGCTTGGCTTTGTTCCAGACGTAGGCTCTCGACTCAGGGTTGGTGGCGTCGAAATGAACAGTGTTTCCCTCGAAATCGAGGGAGATCCTGGTGCCACGATCACACCTGATCAGCAAGCCCTTCTCGACCATCTCTTCGTAGTTTTCGCATCTCCGGTCGACAGTAGGCCAGATTGAAACCATGAGCTCAATGTTCATCTCCTTCAACTCCTTCACCATGGCATCGGGGTCTGGCCAGTAGGTGGGGTCGAATTTCCATTCACCTTGCAGTGGCCAGTGGAAGAAGTCGATGACGATAAGATCGATAGGTAACTTGCGAGCTTTGTATTCCCTTGCGACGCCAAGCAGTTCTTCTTGTGTTTGGTAGCGGAGCTTGCATTGCCAGAAGCCGAGACCATACTACGATAAGAGTCAGTAGAGTTCATGCTAAGAGATAACACTGGCGAGTGGATGCAAATGTACTGACCTCTGGCATCATTGGAACAGTACCCGTAACTCCAGCGTATGCCTGGACAATCTCGGCAGGAGTCTCTCCCGCCACAAGCCAGCAATCCAAAACAGTGGAACTCAATGCCTCGAAAGACATGACGTTCTTGCCAAAGACAGCTCTTCCAATACCGGGGTTGTTCCAAAGTAGGCCGTATCCCAAAGAGGAGACGGCAAAAGGCACACTGGCTTGCGAGTTTCGGTGTGCAAGCTCGAGGTCGAGACCCTTGAGATCAAGATAGGGCTGCTGATACTGGCCCATACCATAGATCTTTTCGTCCTTATCGAGAGATTCCAGGCGCCAGACAATATGATAGTCGTTCGTGGAGGGGATGGCCTGGAATTCGCGAGCTTCTCTGTCGATAGCACTGCACTTCGGGTCCAAGACATCGCGGCGGTTTCGAACAGCTTCGTCGAGAATGATCTTCCCACCGTGACCGTAGACAGTCAATTTGCCCTTTGCCGAGATTACAGCCTTGATCTCGCCGTTGGTCAAAGAGCTCGATTTCTCCCCAATCTCAATCTTAGAATCAGGTCCCGACGAGCCTTCCAGAGCCCAATTTTCCGAAGGCATCTGATTTAGCTGGGTCGCACGGATACGGAGAGCGTTCTTGCCCCATGGCTCGATCCAGAGCTTGTCGGCATCGTAGCTAAAGATGAGACGGTTTTCCTGTTTGGCGAACATGATGATCTGCTTGACAGAGTCCGGTAAGGCGATGCTTGACCAGATGTTCGGATTGCCGAGTGTTATAAGTACATCATGGTTACACTGCCTTGGAGGGGCAGAGACAACGGAACCCCTCTCACTGACCTCGTCCGCTTTCTCAGGCTGTTGGTAAACATCCACTGGGTGAGCTTCGCTTGCCCCTCATTTTCCCCTCCCGAATTGGAGAGCTTGAGCACCGACTGACAGTCTCCGGGCCGTTTCTTTGCACCACCGGAGCCCCGCCGCGCCCCTCCGAACATTCTCATTATCCCGAATACCGATCAACTCACCTGACTTCTCGGTTTCAGACCACAAATTGTCTGCAAATGGTACTCGGTACGTCTCAAGGTGATTGTAGCGAGCTGGAACGAACCGGATAAATTGGGATAGGGTATGACAGACATCCGCTTCAAGCATACAAGCATACAACGCAGCGGCACACTAAGAGTTGAGCATGCGACTATCAGAAGACCCGCCCATAGCCAGAGAGCCACATCCATCGAACATGACATCTCCTCCACGAACCCGACCTAGGCAAATTGCCAATAGTCAACGTTGAATAAATACCCACTACCACCAGTGAATCTCAGGTAAAGGTCCTTGGTTCCACTCGCCCCACTGACAGCACAGGTTACCATCTGCCAGGTCTGCCACCCACTCGTGCCAGGCACAGTGCAAGTGGCCACCACGGCACCAGTAACACCACCCATGCGAAGTTCAATCTTTCCACCGCTAGTGGCTGAAGCGACACGAGCAGAGAAGGACTTTGCCCCATCCCCGAAAGCAACACCAGCGACCTTGATATAATCACTGTTCTCGATGTTGATGACAGCAAGTCCGCCATCAGTAGTAGCTTGGGTCTGAACACCGGAGGAAAAGGCCATCGTCTCTGCTTCGTTACGACTGTACGGATTCACCGTCCCAATCTGCGGAGCGCCAGCACTGGTCATGGTGAGGAGAGGTATCGTGCCATCTGGATCAAAGGTGAAAGCCTCCACTGCAATAGAGCGAGTGTAACCACTTCCACCTGGCAGAGCACCGTTGTGGTAGAAGAAGTAGGATTTGCCCTTGAAGTCAATAACAGCTGGATGATTGGTGAAAGACTTTCCTGCCGATGCCATAACGACACCACGGTAAGTCCAAGGACCCGTGATGGAAGGCCCGGTGGAGTATCGAATGTCTTCAGAACAGCAGTTGGCGGCATAAATCAAGTAATACAGATTGTTGCGCTTGTAAATCCAGGGTCCTTCGGCAAATGTAGTGCCATCTGGCTCGCGACCACTTCCAAAGCTGGCAACATCTGTGGGCACCTCAACAATGCTACCAGAATAGGACACCATATCATTGTTGAGTTTGACGTGAAAGAGTCCTGGGTTGGCAAAGTAAAGGTAAGCCTGCCCATTGCCGTCGATCCAAACTGTTGGGTCAATGCGACCGTTCTCCAGAAGAGGTTTACCAAGTGCATCTTTCCAAGGTCCAGTGATGGAGCTGGCGACTGCGACACCGATTGCCATGTTACCGCCGCGGCGACGCATTGGAAGATACATGTAAAACTTATTGTTGCGAGCGACGATTTGACCTGCCCAAGCATTCAAGTCGGCCCAGGGGAACGTGTTGGCTATGGAAGCGATGACGCCGTGATCTTGGTAATTAGCCATATCCTGTTAGTGTCAGTGATATTCGCCATCTGTGTTGGGCAATCAGATCACCTACAGCGGTGGAGAAGAGTCGCCAGTCCTTCATGTTGTAAGTTGTTGAACCGTTCTCATCATGATCGGCGAGGAGGTAGATCCTGTCGCCAACCACAACTGGAGCAGGGTCGGCGGTGTAAATAGATTGTATGATTGGATTGTCTGCCTGGACAGTGTTGAGAACACCCACGATGGCGCCCAAGACCAATAGCAGTCTCGAATACAACCAGAACATTCTGTTCCTATTCCAGTGAAGCAATGATCACAACTCTACAATAGCTGCACACAGGGTTATATACTTACGACCAAAAAGATGCTCCAAGCATAGCTGTTGGAAGCGAGCATGCATGGTGAGGGGTCGAAGTGTCGATATTAGCCAAAACATCGTCCTCTGGCATCTGCTCGTTTGCAGAGGCGAACACGAAGAGTGTGAGCACGCTATACTCGTTGGAAGGTTTCCCCGCGTCCTGACCAGCAACCCATTGGTCGATAGACTTGGCCATTCTAAAGTATACACTCTACATGAAACCACACGTGTCACTCGAGACGCGATGGCTGATGAAAGCGAAGCGAGCAGTTGAATAGAGTATAGACTCGCGCAGTCCCACTCGACCTGCGGGAAACCGCTTGGAGTTTGATTGATTGATCGATTGTTTCACATGGGTATGCTGTGGAGGGAGCACTCCATCTGGCGATACGCTGCTCATCCAGTATGCCAAAGTCTTGCGCGTATCGGACTATACATCCCCCCTGCTGCTTCGCCTCAATTTCTCGCCTTGAGATTGCTAGCCTCAGTATTGGGGAATGCCTTGTCGCCGGATCTGTCACAGTATCGTACACAATCTTGTGCGTTGAACACGACCCACCGTCGTCAGCAGGTTGAATCACGCCCTCGAGGTCCGCTACATTGACTGCGAGATCGGAGTGAAGTATAATCGTGAGAAACAACAACTGATAGTGCTACCGTTTATGGAACAGCATGACTCTTGGCTACCACGTACAGTGTTGGGAAATCTCCCAACGACGCACGATACACCAAGACTGACTGACTGACTGGATCATTTCCTGGAAGCGGAGTGTCAAGGCCGTAGTCAACACATGTGATCTCGCAGACTCAATATTGGGTGGCTTGATGTCGTTGGCATGTTATCCTGGACTCCGGCTCGAGAGACCTGATGCCAGTGACTTGGGAGGACTACTCTTTCACTTCTTTCATATTGTGTAGGTTCAGTTTTGCCGTTAGAGGTCTACAATAACACTCAGCTATGTTGTGAGCAGGACTTCGGCGGCCCCGATCTCCCATGCGGCCAATGTGGCGTGTGTACTTGCGCCTCTTCCAGGTGGACGAGCGTGAGGGTATACCTGTGGTGGAAGTATGGCGTGACGACTCCGACAAGCCAGCGTAGCCGATTGGAGTCAGCTTAGGCGTGGCAACGGATTGTATTTTGCTGTAGGGGTGTTGGTGGAGGTAGACTCGGCAGTACTTGCATGATGTGCTACGGTTGAGTAGCCCTTGAAGGACACCTGAAAAACACCCGAGGACGTTTTTCGCCCTGGACTGTCTTTGGATTTCTCAGCTCCACATAGAGGACTTTCTCCGAAGGAGTAGGTACCAGGTCGATGTATTGGGCAGATAAGGTTGCTGGCTGATGCCGGTTGCGACGATATGCCGTTGTGTGCCCAGCTGGAGCCCGAGCGAGAGGCAACGCCATGTGCTCAGCGACAGCCGTTTGGGCCGCAGCGGCTCTGTGGTGGCCTTCCTTGGATAAACCTCATTGGGATCGTCTGTCTTTTGGCCTCCCAGAGTGGACGTGGGTGTACGAGCTTTTGAGAGATGGTCCAGGAAAGCAGGAGAGGATTCTCGCGACACCACCCAGTTGCGAAGACCACGCCGGGATCGTGTTCACGTTACTGTGTATAGTGATTATCAAGAAGTCTTCCTCACAATGAAGCAAGAAACAAGCTACGACGATCATGTATGAGCTGAGATCCGGGGAACTCAACCGTCGAACTCCCCTGCGCAATCTCTCACCGAGTCTCACGGCTCGTGCTCTGTATACTGGGGCCGTCAACATGTTGTTCGTTTCAACGGCGCCATGCGCGAGCCGGTTGCGGAAACAGAAGCTGAGGTTCGCTTCTATGTTGTCAAACGTTCGTACGGATAGGGGCTGACCAATGAGGATGTCGCTACAAGATTCGTTACTAACAACCATGCGGCTTGGCATGCTTCCAGTATCTGGCGAAAACCGATGCGACGAGCTCTGTGCAAAGCTCAACCTCGGACGTGATAAATCGTTCATCGAAGGTGTAGCTGAACGCCGATGGTTTGTGACCCAAACCCTTGCGATTGCTTTGCAAGACATGGTTGCGAGGATGTAAATTAAGCTAAGTACAACTCTCAACTGTGATTTAACTGGTCGTGCCACCCGGTCAAGGTATGCTTGCTGGACCGAAAGATGCTACTGAGCACCCATTCTCCCGATTCATACTTGTCTCAGCAATCAGCTTCTCCATGGATCTCTGTCATCCCATTGCAACGTCTAACGTTGTTTATCTTCCTAGCGGACGCTATCACACAACGACACAATAGATGGACTCAGTACGTTCAGCTCCGTGAGCAGAGAAACATCCTACAACCGTTGTCTATCTCGACTACACCAAGTCCTGGCGTCTGAATATACAGTGATGTGGTCAATATCAGGCAGATGAGTGGCTTTCTGGCAGTTTGTTGCCGGCCATGTTGGGCGTTCGGAAGAGAATATCAACATAATCACGACTTCTGTTGCAGATTACAGTTGGGTATAAGTAGTACCTCGTTGTCTTCTGATATATTCGAATAAAACTCACTTGATCTCTTCTCCCTCCCAAAGGTCTAATACTAACCCAGGCCCATCTGTACAAGATGCGTGCCAACTCGCTCATCACAGCGCTTCTAGCTCTGCCCGCAGCCTTTGCTTCCCCCATCGACTTTGAGCTCGATGCTCGTGCTTGTAAGGTTAGAAACTCTGTACCACATAATCCTGCTGACATGTATTAGCTTGCAAGGACAGCGATATCAAAGCTGTCAAGAATGCAGTCAAGACCAACGTTGCGTACTTCTGCGAGTACTATCATCTTAGTGGCGGCAGCTCGCCCATCACCACCTTGAGTTCCAGTGCCTTGTCTCAAGCATGCAAGTGTATCACTGCCACCTCTAGTGTCAAGAAACTACCTAGAAAGGAGCCCCCTGTAAAGGGGAGTTCCAAAAAGTGTGATGCTGCCGATCTGAAGATCGTGAAAGCCCAATTCTCCAACCCTAAAGCATTCTGTACCGCTTATGGTAAGACCAACTACTCTGCTGTTATTGGTCTCTCCAATCAGGAGCTTTACGATGCCTGTCAATGTGTTCTTGGCAAGTTGTCCACCACTGTCAGCCATTCACCTACCTCAAGCTCCAAGAAAGTGACATCCTCGTCAAAGACTCAGAAGATCACTTCTTCCTCGACCAAGAAGATCAGTAGCTCCTCATCCAAGAAGACCAGCAGCTCTTCATCCAAGAAGATCAGCACTTCTTCCTCATCTAAGAAGGTCACCTCTTCCACCAAGATCAGCTCCTCCGCCCGAACATCGTCAACTGTTAAGCCAGTATCGAAGTCCTCATCGAGTTCAAAGCCGATCTCGAAGTCGTCAACCAAAAGCTCATCTTCCAGCAAGGTCAACAGCAGCTCGGCCAAGCCCACTTCAAAGTCGTCATCCAAGTCATCCTCGAAGCTCTCGACCTCGAGCAAGATCAGCAGTAGCTCGGCTAAACCTACCTCAAAGTCGTTTTCGTCAATCAAGTCGTCTTCGTCGATCAAGTCGCCTTCATCAGTCAAGTCATCTTCGTCAGCCAAGTCATCTTTGTCGGCAAAGTCATCTTCGTCGTCGGCCAAGTCGTCTTCGAAGCTTACAACCTCGAGCAAAGTCACAAGCAGTTCGGGCAAGCCGGTCACAAAATCTTCTTCCAGCAGTTCGGTCACACCTGTCTCGAAGTCTTCATCGAAGTCTTCATCTTCTGGCAAACTTAGTAGCAGCTCGTCCAAGCCTGCTACTCCGTCATCTTCCAAGATCAGTAGCAACTCGTCCAAGCCTGCTATTCCTTTATCTTCGAAGGCGAGCAGCAGCTCGTCCAAGCCTGTTGTTGTCTCGTCCCCAAGCAGCTCCAAGCCTGTTGTTGTCTCGTCCCCAAGCAGCTCCAAGCCTGTTGTTGTTTCGTCCTCGAAGATCAGTAGCAGCTCGTCCGTCCCTGGTGTCCCTTCATCTTCGATTGTGAGCAGCAGCTCGTCCAAGCCGATTCTTTCTTCAACTTCCAAGAGTAGTAGCAGTTCTTCTGAGCCCATCAGCAGCATCGGTCCCTCCTCAAAGAGCGCTGCCTCCAGCTCTGGCTCATCCAGTGCCCAAGTTTCTAGCTCGTCGTCTTCATCTGTCGTCTCACCAGCGGTCATCGTCAGCAGTAGCACCAACACTGTTTCTTCTACAGAAACTGATGCTCCTATCTCCAGTTCAACAACGAACGCTGACTCTACCGCGATTGAGAGCACCTCCACAGCTGTTGAAGTTGATGCTACAAGCACGGGCGCTTCCAGTATTGAAGCTACAAGCACGACAGTCGATCCTGACGCGAGTGTTACAAGCTCTTCGGTTGAGTCTGAGATCACCAGCAGCTCAGCTACAGAGAACGAGTCGACAAGCACCGTTTCCGATGCTGGAATTACTAGTTCTACTTCTGAGGCAGAGGCTACAAACACCGCTGTCGACGCAGGAACCACTTCATCGAGCTCTTCTGAAGCACCCGAAATCACTTCTACTTCCACCTCTGCCGAGATTGACGTTGCAACAAGCATCTCATCCACTTCCATATCCCCAACGCCTTCTACAACAGGACCCGATGTCTCTGGCGGTGCTGTTCCTGAAGTACAGGGCGTCAAATTCTTGATCAAGAAGGATGTCACTTATCAGGGTACTGTCTTGACTCTAGCCAAGAGAAATACCGCCTATATCGGTAGAATGTTTGCTCGTGCAAGAAATCTTCGCAAGAGGAACAATGGCTCCAGTATGGTTGACTGTCTCAACGCTTGTGCCGCTAGCAGTCAGTGTATGGGTACGTCTTTCAAGGCCAGCGCCTCGGAGTGTACATACTTCAGCGGCATCTCAGGCGAGGCAATAACTGCCATTGGTACTGACTTTGGAACCGTCACCTCTCGCGACGACTCTTCTTCAAGTTCAAGTGTAATTTCTGAACCCACGAGCTCCGAGACCGCGAGTACTGAGACTACGAGTACTGAGGCTACGAGTACTGAGGCTACGAGTACTGAGGCTACGAGCAGCAAGGTTTCAAGCACCGAATCTACAAGCTTTGTCGATGTAACTAGCTCTACTTCTATGGCTACCGAGTCTGAGGCAACCTCATCAGCGATTGATACTACTAGCACAGCCACAAGCTCAGCTATCGAGAGCGACGCGACAAGTGCCGTCTCTGATGCCCAGAGTACTTCATCCGTTGGTGTTGACGCTACCAGCACAAGCTTTTCTCTTGGGTCTGACGCTACCTCGTCTTCCGTCGAACCCGATACTACTGTAAAAAGTTCCAGCTCGTCGATTGGAGCCGAAATCACAGCTAGTAGCTCGCCAATTGATGCTGATGTGTCAAGCACTACCTCGTCACTCGAGGCCGATATCACTAGCACAAGCTCATCTGTCGAAATCCAGATTACCTCGTCTATGGATATTAAATCTACGATCACTAGTTCGGCTGTCGAAACTGAGACAACAAGTACCGCGCCCGATGTTGAGACTACCTCGTCAGTCGACGCTGTTGTGACAAGTACCAGCTCGTCGATTGTTGTCGATGTCGTCAGCACAAGCTCAGCTATTGAATTTGAGACAACAAGCACCAATTCAGGTGGTGAGAGTACTTCATCTGCCGGTGCTGATATCACAAGCACCAGCTCTTCGGTCGATGCTAGCATTACAAGCACAGGCTCGTCAGTTGGAGCCGATTCCACAAGCACCGGCTCTTCTTTCGAAAGCGAGACATCAAGCACCGTCCCTGGTGCTCAGAGCACTTTGTCTCTCAATGTTGATATCACCAGCACAAGCTCATCTGTTGATACCGAGACCTCGGCCCCAAGCTCCTCCATCGAGTCTGAAGTTTTGACCTCGAGCTCATCTGAATCTGGCGCGACTTCAACTTCTGTGGGACCCGAAGCTACTCCATCTTCTGTTGAGACTCCGAATACCAGCTTATCTAACGAGAGTGCCGCGGTCCCGAGTACATCGATTGACACTAGCACTGCTCAATCTTCTACGGAGTTTGGAATTACAGCCTCGAGCTCGTCTGCCCAGCCTGAATCCACGTCTTCTTCGACCCAAGTCAGCGCAACCCCCTCTAGTGAGTCAGGCGACAAAGTCTCAACATCGTCTACTGAAGCCAGCTCTGCTCCGTCTTCCGTGGATACTGAAACTACAGCCTCGACTTCTTCCGTTGAAACCAAAATCACAACCTCGAGTTCGTCTATCGAGCAGAGTACCACGATCTCGAGCTCGTCTGCCGAGCCTAAGATTACTTTGTCATCTGTTGATTCTGTTTCGACCTCAACAAGCCCTGGCGATGACTTTGAGACTTCCACAAGCTCAAATATCGAGTCCCAGGGCGCTCCATCCTCGACCAGCGAGCTCTTGGTCACTTCAAGCGCCTCGGAGACGGTCTCTTCTTCCGCTGAACCCGAGAGTACTGTATTCTCGAGCTCGCAGGTCACTTCCTCTCCCATGGTCACTAGCTCAGCAGTCGAATTTGATGCTACAAGCACAGTCTCCGATGTCGAAAGCACAATCACTAGCTCTTCTGTCGAAGTATCAGCCTCCAGCTCGTCTATCGAAAGCACAGTTACTAGTTCAGCTGTCGAGAGCGAGGCTACAAACACAATTTCTACTGCTGAAGCCACACTCGCAAGCTCGTCTAGCGAGATTGAGATCACTTCCTCTTCTGCTCAAGCAAGCGCTACTCCGGCCGATGAGCCCTCAGTCACTTCAAGCGTTTCGGAGACAGTATCATCTTCGGTTGAGATCATGACTTCTGCAACTGCAGAGTCTTCCTCAAGCTTTGCAGAGACTCAGTCCTCTTCTGTTGAAAGTGCTACTACACCTTCGGTCACTGACTCCTCATCGACCGAGATCGCCATTCTCTCGCCAACTGAAAGCGCAACTTCTTCCAGCGTCGAAACCACGTCGTCGTCAACTGAGGACAGCACTTCTTCGAGCACGTCTCTCCCCACCGAAGACACCTCATCAACTCAGACTTCAGTTAGCGAGACCCTCACACCACAGTCCTCTACTCTTGAGAGCTCAAGCTCCTCGACTGACTCTCCATCATCTGAAACAGCGGCCCCGACCGAGTCTTTTACTGCTTCTCAAACACAATCTTCATCGACTGATATTGAATCGCCTTCGACTAGCGCCTCCTCAGAGTCTACCCCGGTCGTCAGTGACATTTTCGCTAGTTCCACGTCTACGGATGAAGTTTCTTCTACCACGGACTCGTCGTCAGTCGAGTTAGCGACCCCGGCACCAACTCCGTTCTCGTCCAGCGCTTCAACAACCGACACCTCAGCAAGCGATATCCCATCGAGCACCGGGCCATCTACAGCTCAGAGCGTGACCTCTTCTGCGATTGAAACCTCCTCGACCGATCTATCATCAGCAACGATTACTTCTTCATCTGTAGCAGCCGAGTCTTCTCCGATCGAGAGCGCCACTTTCTCCAGCGACGATGTCTCAAACGCTCCGTCATCCTCGCTCTATACAAGCACAGAGACCGCCCTATCTGATGTCTCGTCAACCGTCTCTGCCACCTCTGTAGTCGACTCTTCTACGATCGGCGCAACGGTCACCGAGTCATCGCCAGTTTCTACATCCACTGATCTTGCTTCATCATCTGAGAGCGCGACCATCTCGAGCAGTGAAACTTCTGCATCAGACTCAACGTCAACCGTCTCGGCAACTCCTACACCCGAATCGTCCTCGATCAGCACCTCGTCATCTGAAGCCTCTTCAAGTGAAAGCGCTGCCACAAGCAGCACGAGTGATTTATCTTCCAGCTCCGCTTCAAGTGATGTTGAGATATCTGTGCCCACTTCGTCTGCAACGGATTCATCGTCGAGCGAAGGCACCAGCACTGCCAGTCCAGAGGGTTCTTCGTCCAGTTCCTCTCAATCTGATGTCCCAACTCCTGCATCGACTCCTTCGTCCGTCAGTGCCTCATCGACTGAGGTGTTCACAAGCCCCTCAGCGACCGACTCATCGTCAACTGAGCTCGCGACTCCTACAAGCAGTGATGTAGCTTCATCCGACTCTGTATCATCTGATTCCTCAACACTCACGAGCAGTGACGTTACGTCATCTGAATCTGCCCCTGCTACAAGCATTGATGCGTCGAGCACTCAGTCGTCGCCCGCAGAGAGTGCTACACTCTCTGCCAGTGACTCTTCCTCATCTGACACGCCATCATCCGAGTCTGCGACCCTCGCAAGTAGCGATTCATCGTCCACAGCCAGCGCTACCCGTGCAAACAATGATGCATCAATCACTCGATCATCGACGACAGAGAGCGCCACTCCTTCAAGCGGTGATTCCTCTTCATCTGAGTCCGCCACTGTCACAGGTAGTGAAGCCTCGAGCACTCAGTCGTCTGCTACAGAAAGCGCTACATCCTCAAGCGGTGATGTATCCTCATCCAATTCTCCACCATCTGAGTCTGTTACCAGTAGTGAGGTATCATCCACGGAGAGCGTCGCTCCTACAAGCAGCAATGTATCCGTCACTCAATCTTCAGTCAGCGAGTCTGCGACCCCTGCAAGCATCGATGCATCAATTACTCAATCATCACCTTCTGAGACCCCCGCTGCTACAAGCGGTGATGTGTCCTCGGATTCTTCGTCGTCTGAAGCCGCAAATACCTCAAGCAGCGATATATCGAGTACTCAGTCGGTCCAAGCAAGCGCTACTCCCTCAAGCAGTGATGTATCTTCCGATCCTTCGTCCTCCGAGACCGCAACCGCCACGAATAACGATACCTCGAGCACTCAGTCGCCCGCAGAAAGTGCCACCCCTGCAAGTAACGAAGCATCTGCCACCCAGTCATCATCTACAGAGTCCGCAACCCCTGCTAGCAACGAAGCGTCGAGTACGCAGTCGTCGTCAACAGATAGTAGCACAGTCTCCGGCAGTGATGTATTCTCTCCTTCTGAGACCGCATCTTCTTCAGCTGAGACCATATCCGCTTCATCCTCTGCATCAGAGACCGTATCGTCGTCTTATTCTTCTTCCGAAGCCGTATCTACACCAGTCGAAACTGGTACTTCTTCGTCTGACGCCGTATCATCTGCATCTGAGACCGCATCTTCATCCTCGTTTGAAGCCGCTCTCACTCCATCAGAGACCGCCTCTTCTTCGTCAGAAGCTGCATCATCCTCTTCTGAGACCGTATCTGCTCCAGCGGAGACCTTATCTTTGTCCCAGTCTGGAGTCGCACCTTCTGCATCTGAGACCGTATCTTCGTCTTCGTCTGAGACCGCATCTCCATCCCCGTCTGAGAGTGCATCTTCCTCAGCTTCCGAGGCCGCATCTAGCGTATCTGAGACAGCAACCTCCACTAGCAGTGTAACGCAATCCTCATCTACAGAAAGTGCTGGCCCAACAAGCAGTGATACATCCTCTGTGTCCTCTCCATCTGAGACCGCAATTGCTACAAGCAGTGACGCATCAACAACTCCATCATCGACCGAGAGCGTCACCCTCTCAAGCAATGATGCATCCGTCACCGAGTCTTCGTCAATCTCTACTACAGAAAGTTCCTCTTCTACGAGCAGTGATGCATCGGCTACCGAGTCATCATCTCCTTCGACCACGGAGAGTGCCACTTCCTCGAGCAGTGGCGCAATGTCTCCATCTGATACAGCAACTTCCGCAAGTAGTGATGCGTCAACCTCTCGATCCTCGCCGACAGCCAGTGCTACTGCCACAAGCAGCGATTCGTCGACTGCCGAGCCATCGTCATCTTCCAGTTCGGAGAGCGCTACCTTTACCAATACTGATACATCGGCTACTGAGTCATCATCATCCTCCTCGGCCACAGAAAGCGCTACTTCTACTATCAGCGGTACGTCGACTACAGAAGTTTCTTCGTCTTCCGCAACAGAAAGCGTCACTTCCTCTAGCGAAGATACATCAACAACTCCAACATCGACCGCTGAATCGTCGTCGTCGTCCTCAACAGAGAGTGCCACCTCAACAAGCAGTGATACGTCGACTACGGAGCCTTCTTCGTCATCCGCAACAGAGAGCGCGACTCCCTCCGGCGGAGATACATCTACAACACCAACTTCGACCGCCGAACCATCGCCATTATCCTCTAAAGAGAGTGCTACAAGCAGTGATGTATCGACTACTAAGGCCTCGTCGTCTTCCGCAACAGAAAGTGCAACTCCTGCCAGCAGTGATTCATCAACGATCCCTACATCGACTACTGAACCATCGTCGTCAGCCTCTGCAGAGAGTGTCACCCTTACCAGTAGTGATGCATCGACCACCGAGTCTTCGTCGTCGTCTTTTGCTACAGAGAGCGCCACTCCCGCCAGCGCAGATGCGTCAACAACTCCAACATCAACCGCTGAATCATCGTCGTCGTCCTCAACAGAGAGCGCAACCTCTACAAGCAGTGACGCATCAACGACCGAGTCGTCGCCATCCACAGATAGTCCTACTGCCACGAGCAGTGATGCGTCCTCATCTGAACCTTCGTCGTCTGCATTCGTGACACCTACGCCCACTACTTTCATCACCATGACTCGTAGTGTTAAGTCCTCGTCGAGCACTGAAGAGTCTTCTTCAAGCGCCACTGATTCCTCATCCAGTGCTACTGAGTCACCGTCAAGCACTACTGAGGCCTCGTCTAGCGCCACTGATTCCTCTTCGAGCGCTACTGAGTCCTCGACAAGCGCCACTGAGGCCCCGACTGGCACTACAGAGGCCTCGTCAAGCCCCACCAGTAGCTCATCCGCGGATTCTGCACCCACTACTAGCACGGGCTCAAACTCGAGTTAGGATCGAACATTTGATCCGAAGAGATTATTCTGATTTGTTGGGCTCCTTGTTGTACTTAATTCATAATATCATTGAATATTTCATTTGTCCAGGCGTTTTAGAAACCTATCGATCATTAGAGTACATAATGCATAAATCTTTGCTGTTTTACCAAACCAAATTTCGTCTCTTTTGGAAGTCATGATGACTTGTTACCTTGTCTTGTCTTATCCTGGATAAAGACGTGACTCAACAACCACCTGAACGACTTTTGATACGTCTGGACAAAGGATTCTAAGCACGGTGAATGACAAAAACGAATTGTAAATCACTGGACCTTTTCATTGAATACCAGTTTATGAAAATCCGCAGACCGTAGTCAAACGTGACGTAATACGAAATAGATAAGCGCAGACCGTAGTCAAACGCGGAGATCGTTGTCAAAAGGAGAGCAAGTCCCCACAAACACCTTGAGGCTCAGTCCAACTTCACTCTTCAAATTGATCGGAGTTGGAAGGAGATGGAAATCTGAGAGGTGCATGCAAGCCCTTTGCGTCGAGACTCTTGGATGTTTTCTCCTCATCCTTCTCCTTCTTCTCCCCCTTGACCTTCTTCATTGGGCGTGTTTCCTCCTCTTCTGTACCTGATTGCGATTCTGGGGCGCTCCTCCTCTTTCTGTTCAGCGATCTGGAGGCCATAGTGGCTGAAGAAGGCGTCGAGGAAATTGAGAGGATCTTTGTGGTGATGCGGGCAGCAGAGGCAGCTGGGCTCATAGGAGGGAGAGCGGTGGTGCCGTAGGTGAAATAGTCCTCAAAGCTGGTGACTTTGTTGGCTGAGCCGACACCAGCTGCCTGGACAGCACCGGCCTTCTCACCCTTCTCAGCCTCTCCGGCCTCGATCCCTTTCTTCTCCTTCTCCTCCTTCTCTGCCTCTCTGGATTTCTTCTCCTTCTCCTCCTTCCTTGCCTCCTTTCTAGCCTTCTTCTCAGCCTTCTTCTCGGCCTTCTTCTTGGCCTCCTCCTCGGCCTCCTTGGCCTCTCTCGCCTTCCTCTCTCTTCTTCTCTCCTTCCTCTCCTTCTTTTCCTGAAGTGCCTGTTCGTCGGCATCCTCTTTGTGCTGGGATGCAGACTCGACAGCATTGGCATTGGCAGCCGCGATGAGGGCTGCAACCGTCTCGTTTCCATGTAGAGGGCGGGTTGGAGTGCCGCCGAGAGAACTCAGGGGTGGGGCTTGTGAGAGCATTGGTGGCTCCATGTTTTGGCGGTTTAGACTGTTGTCGGTACCGCGCTGGTACTCCTGACACTCTTCTCTGGTGACAGGAGGCTGGCCCTCGACGCGGAGGAGTTCGAGGACTTTTGTAGCGACCCTCGCCACTTTGCTGTGCGATGCACCGAGATTGAGTGCTGTGATCCACATTTCGACCGTCCTGGGGCCAACTTCCAGGATGGGAGGGAATCTCGGCTGCGACTGTAAAAAGGCGGTGATGCCGCGGACATTCAGGGGAGTGCGCGATGTCATGGTGTTGAGGGGCGGATGGTTTTGATGTAAGTAACTGATGATAGGGACGAAGTGATTGTGTGTGTGGAGGAGGGAAAGTGCGAACAACGAGTGGTAAAGTTGATGTGAAGGGAAGATGAGGATTTTGATCGAGATGTTTGTTGTTAAACAGGAAGTTTTGATGCGTAGAGGGAAAGTGCAAAGAACAAGTCTTAAAGTTGATGTGAAGGGATCGCAACCCGAGTATGTTACTTGACTGAGTGAATACAGCGAGCGTCGACAGGAAGGAGCAGTGAAGGAATGTTTCATTTGTCCAGGCGTTTTAGAAATTCATCAATCATTGAAAATGCATGAACCTTTGCTTTTTACCAAACTATACTTCCTTTCATTTTGTAACTCATCATGAATTTCACACGCCTTGTCCTGGGTATTCAAGTATAAAGTGGCCACTACAGATTAGGTATCGTCTAGAATAATGACCGAAACGATCTTCATCTTGTCTAGATAAAGGTTCTAATGCATGGCGAATGACAAGCACAAAAAGCAAATCACGTTCACCAGGCCATTGAACGAAAGATGGAAATATCTGGACAGTGGAAGATTGTATATGAGACTGTCGCTCTGCGAGCGACAGCTCGAGGTATACTACTCTAGCGGGAAGTGTATGGAAGCCCGTAGAGCAAGGAAGAGACATATGGAAGCGGAGACAATAGTCATACGCGGAGCAGGAAAGAACAAAAGAAAAGCGGAGACAGTTGTCATACGCGGAGTACAGAAGGGAAGCGAAGACAGTTGTCAAACGCGGAGCATAGAAAGGAAGCGAAGACAGATGTCAAACGCGGAGTAACCAGGGGACCGGAGGTTGTGATCGGAGAAGGAGTCGGCCTCTGCAAACACAAGCTCAGTCCTCATTCTCGCTGAACCCATTCCACTCTTCAAACTCATCGGAGCTACAGGGAGATGGCAATCTGAGAGGGGCATGCCACCCCTTTGCGTCACTCGTTCCGAGACCTTCGACAACGGGAACAGGATCATCAGCAGGTACCGCAAGATCACCGTCTGCAGTCAACCATCCGACCCACAGCAGATGGGCAATCCAATATTTCCCGACTTGGAGAGCCACGGAGGGGTCTTTGAGGAGATAAGCTTGACATACGGCGCGGTAAAGCAAGTAATGCGCAGTATGGTCGTTCGAGACTGTGGTGCGGGCCAGATGGTCGCAGTGTCTCAGACGAGCGCGCCAGATTTGGGGAGTTGCATCACTGATCCATTCAACGATTCGGCCACGCAGTTGGGTGAGATCCATCTCCCGAATTATTTCGAACAATGCCAAGGGATCTTTCTGTCCCGAGGAGATGGTATTGGTAGAGTCGAAACTGACTGGTTCGGCTGATGATAGCGACTTCTCAGAGGTAGATTTGACTGTCTTGGGCTCAGAGGTCTCGGTTTCGGCAATGCTTGAGCGCCATCGTTAGCTTCGTAGACCGCTTATAGGCATGTATACATACAACTCGTGAAGTACACCTGTCAATTCATCGATATCTCCATCGGATAGTGACGGATGATTGTCTGCTACCTCACCCCTCAATGTCTCCACCGAGATCTCCTTGAGCACTGGATGGCGACCGCGCAGATAAGCCAGCCATTCGTAAGCTATAGCTGGCGGCATCTTTGAGTGGGCGGGTAGGGGCTGCCAATGAACAGTATCAGGCTTTGTCAATCCGAGAGTGATGCTGGTACTTACGCAAGTCTGTGGGAGTCTGCGTGGAGTGGTTGATTGAGAGACTAGGAAAACACATCAGACTTTGTCACTCTGGGAGTGACGCTGGCACTTACGCAAGTCTGAGAGAGTCTGGGTGGAGTGGTTGATCGAGGGGCTCGAGAAAGGTATCAGACTCTGTCACTCTGAGAGTGACGAGTTGTATTGGTATGGACTGGGAGGTCTGCGTGGTGGTGACCAATGACACGGCAGCATGAACTTTCAGCTTCTGTCAATCTGAGAGTGACAACTTCTATTGTTATGAACCTCAGAGCTGCGTGGGATTCTTTGACGCGCTTGGTCCAAATTTTCGTCACTTCACTCGGCTTTCCTTCACCCAAATAATTTCCACACTTTCCTTTCGCGCATCTTCGATTTCTTCATCCATCTCTTTCATACATCACCACAAACCATCCATTCAACTGCGCAATGGCTTCCGAACAACAGCCTCGACAATACAACGTCCGCGCAATCGCGGATCATCTCATGGCGGAGCCCAACTTTCCTCCCATCATCGAGGTTGGTCCCAAGACAGTTCGGATGTGGATGAAAGCCCTCGATATCGGACTTTCGCGTGCCGTGATCGATAAAAGATCACCAGAAGTTCTGAGACTTCTTCGTGAATCTGCTCAGCCACCCATCACCAAGGAGCAGAGCATCGCATACCAGGATGCAAATGGCGGGCAGAATATGGCCACACCAAAGCCCATGAACCTCCCCGCTTCCGCCTCTCTACTCAATCGCCTTCCAGCAGAGACTGCAGAGAGCAGTAAAGCTGCCGACCTCTCCCCCGCGGCTCTCGCTCGCAGTCTGCAACTTGAGTCTGACGAGGCCGAGGCTCGCCGTCTTCAAAACGAGGAGAATGCCAGAGACACTCCCGAGACCGAAAAGACCGCCGAGTCAAAGAAGATGGCCAAGGACGAAAGAAAGAGGGCAAGAGCGGAGCGCAAGGAGAAGAGGGCCGAGGAGGAGAGACTGGCCGAGGAGGAGAGGAAAAAGGCCAAGGAGGACAAGAAGAAGGCAAAGGCGGAGCGCAGGGAGAGACTGGCCGAACAGGAGAGATTGGCCGAGGAGGAGAAGAGAAAGGCCAAGGAGGAGAAAAAGAAGGCCAAGGAGGCCGAAAAGTCCAAGCAGGCTGAAATGGAGAAGAAGGAGGGTAATGACGCCCGGTGGGCGAAGTTATTGGCTCCCTGGGCTCCTGTCAAATCTCCTGCATTTGAGAGCTTCAGCGACGAAGAGTACGACGAAGAGGACGACGCAATGGACGTCGAAGACTTACAGGGACCCCCGAGCGACATTCCGAGCAGTCCTCCCAAGGTCAAGCCGGCTTCGCCTCTCAAGCACCCGGCTGTCTCTGCTGCCCTCAAGCGGGTGGCCCAGATCGACGCACGGGCCGAATCATCCAGCCCTCTCCCCGAGTTCCCTCCCCTGACCTCCACGACGCTTGCAACCTCGGACACTCAGTACGAGGATATTACCACCGGTCGCCGCGTCCTTCGTCCTAGAACCATCGCTCAGAGACATTCCTCGGAGCCCGCCAAGGAGGCTGCCGCACAGCCCAAGTCAGCAAAGCAGTCCAAGCAGGACAAGAAGGAGAAGAAGTTCAAGGATGATTCGGAGTCCGAGGCTGAGGAGACCGTCGAAGTCTCCAGGTCAAACAAGAAGACAAAAGCCTCCGCAGTCTCGGACTCGGACGAAGAGAACGCTGCTCCCGCCAAGAAGAAGAGCAAGCAGTCAAAGAATAAGGAAGTCTCTCAAGACGCTTCCAATTCTTCCAGCGAGTCAGACTTTGATTCCAATGCCGAATCGTCGGCCGAGTCTGGTGATGACGACAGTGCTGCATCGTCGGCTGACTCTGGTTTGGTATGCGACTTCTCGCGTTACGACGAGGAGTCGTTCACTGCAGCTGACCGGGCCAAGGAGAAGGGGAAGTCCGAGTCGAAGATCGAGAAAGCCCGCTTCAAGTGTCCCGAGTGCACGGAGGTTTTCGACAAGGAGGATACGGAGGAGAAGGTCCGCGCCCATGTGGTGAGCAAGCATGGACGCCAGCTATACGACCAGAAGCGTCTGCGTTGCAGCTTTGGCTGTAAGGTCGGCCATATCGACGAGTATGCCCGATGGTTTCATCATCGAAACAAACCCTGTCAAACAGGTCTGAAGATCGAAGACACTCGCAAGCCTAAGAAGCCTAAGAAGGCCAAGGACGCCCCCAAGGAGAGTTGCATCTATCCTGGTTGCAAGGTGTCTATCCAGGCGTATATGTTCGCTAAGCATTGGAGCCATCCCACCACAGGTCATGCTCGTCGCGCCTACAAACATGAGGAATTGCAGTACAAGTACTACTGCGATATCTGTAGGTACAGATTTCCTCGCAGGTGGATGCTGTTCGGTCATCTGAAAGCCCACAAGAGCGACAAGAATCCGGTGCCCAAGCACGTCAAGACCCTGCTCGGGAAGCCTGGTCTCTGGCGCCCTGCTATGCCACTAGTTTTCGAGGAGGATTGAGCTTGTGCTTCCGTCGTGGTCCATGATCACGGTCACCGTTTTCGCTGCGTTTTTGTTTGGTGTGCTCCGCGTATGACCACGGTCTCCGCCCTTTTTTCCTACTCCGCGTATGACCGTGGTCTCCGCTCTCTTTTCCTTTTCAAGGCTCCGCGTATGACTACTGTCTCCGCTTTCTTTTTCATGCTCCTCGTTTGACCTTTCGCGGTCTTCGACTTTTCATTCATGCTCCGCGTCTGACCATGGTCTACGCTTCTCCGCAGAGGACTGCAGAATCATCATGTAGTACATAGCCACGAGCTGTCACTCTCAGAGTGACGGTGTTAATTACGATATTCTCGCCGTGTTACGTGGAAGTTTGACGTGAGGTGTCCTGTAGACTCGGCTCATTTTATCGGTTACTGTCGTCGCCTATCCGCAGTAATCGGTGTTTTCGTCGTCAAGTGCATGACCGCAACCTGTCACTCTCAGAGTGACAACCAAAAACACGCCGATCTATCTTCCTTACGTGGAGGGTTGGTGTGAGAGATCGAGTAAATTTAGCTCATTTCGTCGATAATATTGGTCGTGTGGTAGTTTTGAAAGAGGAGGTGAGGTCTGAGTGCAGGACCAGAGTATGGGGTCCGTGGCTTGAGCCGTTCCCTTGAGCCGTTTCAACGCGCCCGTAACCGTTTAATGTGCACAATTCATCCTGCATAAAACGCGAGTGCATCGAGAGCGGATGAACATGACGGGCATCTTCAGTAGATGTTTCTTGTCTACTAATAGAACTGTGTATTTTATTATCTACCTGCGTGACATATCTTTGCACACGGCGGAGCTGTGAATCTGACTCTTGATCGCTGCGATTTCTTGTCTACCACCCAAAAGACTCTTCGAAATATTCCACACTGTGACACCCACGTTTCAGTGCACGATGAACAGCTGATCTAGCTTCATCAGCCATAGCAGGAGGGCCGCAAACCAGCACCGCCACCTTCGTTCCAGTCATTTCCGCTCTTGTTGCAGCTTTGGAAATTGCAGCTGCAATGTCGGGTCGTCCATACTGCAGCTCTGGCATCTCGAAACTTTCATCATCTTCTCTTTCGAACGCTTCTTCTGCATGTTTCGGACCTTCGCTTTGTCGGGTGAAGAACAAGTCGGCGGAGAAATCATCCCTTTGTAATGCGGTGCGGAGCTCACGGGTAAAGACCTCTTGGATGAAAGATGCTTGTCTGACCGTCCAGAGCAAATGCACATGAGTTGTGTCCGTCTTGCCTGCTTCAGACAAAGCCATGTGCTCCAGAATATATGGTACCGCCGATGCGACACCGGTACCGCCTGCAATCAGCAGCATCGAGTCGAAACTTGATGTTGAGCGATGATGACCATAGGGTCCTTCAAGAAGGATTGTTGGAGTGGTCGTCTGGGTAGGTGATCGGAGGCATTCGTCTCTCAGACGTTTAGTCCAACCATCGTACGGACGAATCCAGAAGGTCAAAGTTTGCAACCCCATTGTATGCCTTGAACTAGATTCGATTTGATCAAGATCGTGCTGTGTGCCGATCTGCTGGAGGAGAGAGCTACCGGCTTCATCTGATGTAGAGTGCCCTAAAGACCATGTCCCAAGCGTGAAAGGATGGTTCTCGTAGCCTTGCCATGTGGTAGGTTGATACAAATAATAGAACTGTCCAGCAGCCGGTTTAGTAAGAAATGAACCCGATTTGATGTCGAGTCTGACCACATCAGACTCTTTGCTGTAAGAAGCGACTGTATGTGTGCGATGGATGATTTGATTTCCAAGACTGACATGGATATTGCAAATTACAAACCGTAATAATCGCAGAGCGCGATCCAGCACCCATACAATCACAATCGGCCAAAGATATGCATCGTACCGTGCGTCAAAGATGGAGGTGTGTCTGCACAGATAAGTACTTGGGTCCGGCAGCAGATCTAGAGATTGGACTTACAAAAAGCAACCCACTAAGGTGACCACAGAGAGCACGATATGAAGGGCCAGGAAGATCTCGTAGAACTTTACGCGAAGCCATGATATAGAGAACAATAGCAGAAGACTCATGGTGATAGTTGCCTATTTCCAAGTTAGTTGGTAGACAACTCAAGGGGTCAGTCTTTGTGTCTTACCACCACACCAAGCAGGAGCCAAATCTGCGTGAATTCTCTTGCAAACATTTTCCATCCTTCTACAACACGTTAGACTGTACAGCACAACAGCTTATCTCAACAACATACCGAAAACCACAAACAAGTAGATGTATACCACAGAATGTACGATGGCCAGTATTGTACCAGCTCGGGCGACGTGTCGGTGATAAATGTTGAATGCTTGATAAGAAAGGCCTGTTGCCCACATAAAGATATTGTTCCTACCAGCGAAGACCCAGATGCAAGGAAGTGTAGCGTAGGCCATGATACCAGTACGGTCAGCAACGTATCGCCAAAGTTGTTGAGATTCATCATTCCAGCTGGTCAACGTCAGTCACACGTCTAGAGAGATGGGGACTTGCTCTTACTATATGTTGTGAGATATCAGACGATAATGAGACATTGAAAGATAAGCCGTGAGCAGATAGAAAGCTACAACAACGACGCCTTCCATGCGAGTCGGTATCGTGCACCAATAAAGAAGGCGTTGATGATGCGAGCCGAAAGCTGGCGGGATGACCAGATTGACTCTGATCCATAACCACACTGAGTGCATGATTTGCGCCGTCCTGCTTGATTGCAAGTGAGGTGAGCGGAAAGACCCCAGTCTGGTCTTGAGAATATGGACAATCGTCGAAACGCCCAGAATTATACCCCAGAACCCGTATAGGGCGAAGCCTGACTGATGATGCCAGTTCACTTCGTACTCCCAAGCCATCTGTAGAAGTCAACTTTTTGAAGTTGGACAAAAACTGTGACAAACTTACAAGAGTATTGTCGACTCTCTGGAAGAAGGTTTCAGAAAGTCTGACAGGTTCTGTAACATTCTTTCCAGTAGGCATCTCATCGAAATTGACAACTCTCATCCTAGTAATATCATCGTTGGTGACGTTGGCGATAACATGACGCCAGTCCAAGAACTCGAGGTCGTCCTTTTTGCAATCTCTGCGGATTTTTGTAAAGCCAATCTCAATTTCCTTGTCTGTGCAGAATGTTTTTCCAGTAGCATATGTCGAGATTGTTCGTAGTGGGTTGAGACATTTGGGTCCATTGTATGTGTTGTACCCTTCCCCAGAGAACGTGATATAGTTGTATGACACCGAGACGGAATTCAGGCAATACTCATCGGTGGGCATCAAGGTCTTTTTAATTGTTGCTGTGCATGTTCCTATTCCGTATAGTAATCCAAGCAATATCGTTATGTTGAGAATGAGAAAAGCCACAGAGATCCAGGTCCAGCCGATTCGTGAACGAACAGGTGATGACGACCTCCTTACGCAAGCGGAAGGCCTTTGAGTCAATGGGTTTGTGGCTTCTTGCCCATCTAGCAATGGAGAAGAGGAAGTCAACATCTGTGGCTGCCGGGTAGCGATGTCTGTTTGACAGGAATAAGCACGATCGCTTATCAATCTAATCAGATGACGCGGACAATCAGAATATCAGGGTCGATGTACGCTTCCGAAACAGTTCAACATATCAGACGCTTTGCCCGTCTCACAAAACACTCGACCAAAACGAAAGCACTTGTTGGCAAAATGTCAGAATGAGAGTATCAGGAAGCAACAGAAAGGGACGGACAGCAAGTGCTGAGTTCTCCAAGGCTCGGCGGAAGAGCTTGGCGATAAGATAACATGAATCGCGGATCTTATCTGGAATTTGATCAAAACACTTGAAAACACGCTCTCAATTGAGAAAAACTCGAAATATTAACATGTTGATTTCGATTATGACTTCTAAGTCCAGTCGACCTCGCCACAACTATCCGGCGCGTTCTCGATCCAACTTTCGATCGCTGTTGTTTTCCAACCAGAAACCCATAAGTGAGTGATGGTTGCATTCTTCTCATCAACCCAAGAATTCTCTGGCCTCTGATCACCAAATCGGAATACACTGCTCAAATAGCAGACACCACCACCGTGTTGCTTTCCCGCTTCGACAGTAGTAAATTTAAGATGTGACCACTGGAAACATGTTTCTGTGATCTCACAAGCAGCATTACAGGCTTCAGGCGAAGCATTTGGATCTTTCTCCACCGTGGGTTCACCAACCCGCTCATTTGGCTTCTTTTGCGCTTGGTCCTTTGTACGAGGAGCCTTGACGGTGTAAATATTGTCTTGCGACAAGTTGTCCCACTCCGATCTCAGCTCAGGAAATTTGACTCCTGAGAGTGTGTCTCTAAACAAGTGTGAAAAGCGCAGATGCGGTGAACTGCTTGCAGACGAATTTGTATAAAACTCCTTTTCCAGCATCCACAGACTCTGAACTTCTTCAGATCGGAGGTGGTGTTGGGTGATGACAGGGCGGCACCAGATGCCAGTGCCGATGGGTAAGCTCATAGGCTTGTGACCGCTGAACATGGGCGCGGCTGAGGTCAGATTGAGATCAAGCTCCTCTTTGAGAGCTTTGGCGACAACGTAATCGCCGAACCATAGATCGGGTATCTTAGCGTCCCATCGACTTGCGAGTCCCTTTTTGGTGACGCAAAATTCATACATGGCGGCACGCGACAGCACAAAGCCACTGCCACCATGTGCGAAGAAGAAGCCGTCTCCCTCTTCTTTCTTCATTGGCTCGCCTCGTCCGAGATATAGCGGCTCGCTTGAGTCAAAGTTTTGTAGCCATCGCACAAGATTGCGCCATACGATATAGGTGTCGGTCTCGGCAAAGACATACCACTCCTTGTCCGGTTGTAGCTCCCAAGCTCTTTCGATCATGTGCA
>SWBH01000026.1:0-34065 GCA_024195465.1 Aureobasidium sp. EXF-8845 | reverse complement strand
ACTTGCCTCCAACAGCAACTTCACTCAAGGTCGTCGTGCGGATGAGGTCGCTGGTGCTTGCTTGTACATTGCTTGTCGTAACAAGGCCGAGAACACAGTACTACTCATGGACATTGCTGAAGTCATCTCGGTCAACGTCTTTAGCTTGGGAGATACGTACAAGGGTCTGCTGGCTAACCTCTTTGTGGACTTTAAAGAAACTACCAAGATGATTGAGATCGAGCCGTTGATTTTGAAGTACGCCAGCAAACTTGAATTCGGTGAAAAGACACGTCAGGTGGCTGAAGATGCTGTCAAGATCATTCGTCGTATGAAGAGAGATTGGATCGTCACTGGAAGACACCCAGCTGGTCTTTGTGGTGCCTGCCTCATCCTGGCTGCTCGCATGAACAACTTCCGCCGCACAGTCAGAGAAGTCGTCTTTGTTGTCAAGGTCGCCGATCTCACCATCTCGAAACGTCTGGAAGAGTTCAAGCGTACCCGTGCTGCCCATCTCAAGGTCGATGAGTTCCGCGACAAAGGTGTGAGAATCAGAGAACAAGCCGACCCTCCAGCACTACTCGAAGCCGAGATTCGAAAACAAAAGCTCTTGAGAAAACAATTGAAGCGTAAGGCATACGAGTTGAGCAAAGAATCATCACGTCAATCTTCTGCTGCCCCTGAACCAGGATCATTCAGCCAAGCAGAAGCAACTCAAGCTGCCAAACGACAAAAGGTCTCAAGTGCTCGTAGCAATGCTATCGTCCAAACAGCCACTCAACAGCAACAACCTCGTCGTGACGCAGACGGTTTCGCCATCCCTGATATTCCAATCGATCCTTCTCTTGGCCGCAGTTTCAGTGTCACCTCTGATACTCAAGCAAACTCTCAAACATCGGCAACCCCCGAACCGACCGAAATCATCAAGATCAAGAGTGGTCGTAAGAAGAAGGAACTCATCGCACCACTACCTCTCACCGATGCCGACTTCATGGGCGAAGAAGAACTCGAAGGCGAAATTCAAAATATTCTCCTCGAGCGCGAATGTATTTCGTCAAAAGAGCAAGCCGAAAAAGATAAGATCGAAGAACGCGCAAAAACACTTGCAGAACAGCAACGCGCCGCCATTGTCCAACACAATGCCCTCAGGCTAGAGGCGATGGGTCGTACACATACCCTCGTCTCTAATTCTGAGATTATCGGCGAAGACGAGTTTGCGGACGACCCGGAAGTCGCCAACGCATTGCTGAACGAAGAGCAAGTCAAAGTAAAAGAGATGATCTGGGTTGCACACAACGAAGACTGGCTTCGCGCCCAACAAGCCAAGCAGTTGAAAAAGGCACTCGAAGAGGCAGAAGGCAAAGACAAGAAAGTCAACAAACGCAAGAAGAGAGGTCGTATGGGTGACGGCACTGTGCTCACCGATGCAGGCACGCCTGTTGAGTCGCCAGCAGATGCTTCCTTGCGCATGTTGGAGAAGAGAGCACCCAAGGGTTTCTCTCAGAGAGTCAACTATGCTGCTTTGGGCAAGATTTACGGCGACCGCAGACACGGCGAGTCACGAGCTGGATCAGAAGCCTCAACCCCAGCACCAGAGAGTACGCAAGCCGCGACTCCATCTACCGCCTCTCAATCACCAGAATCTGCTCCTGTACAAGCCGTCCTTCCTACCCCAGCCGCTACACAAGCATTACCAAACCCACGACCTGGAACTCCGGACGAAGCTGTGCAATCCGCACCTGCAGAAGATGGAGAAGCAGGAGCAGAAGATGGTGATGAAGAAGATGAGGGTGATTACTGGCCAGACGATGAAGCTCAGCCCACTTCTCCACACTACGAGGACGAAGAGGAGTTTGAAGCTGCTACAGAGGACGTTACTGGGGACTTTGGTATCGGAGATGACGATTTTGGTGGTGATGACGGCGATGCGTGGTAGTAACGCTAATTGATGAGGAGTTGTGGAGTTCAAGGAGACACAGGTGGACAGGTGGGAGAGGATGAGAACATGTGGCCATGTAGCTACCGGGTGTGGACGACACATATCATTCAAGGACGACTAGAGTTATACACTCTCGCTCCCCGTCGAAGAAGTACATGAAAGACAGAATTCTATGTAGTCCTCTGCCAGTGAAACAAGAATATCGATATGGGTAAGTGTTATCGAAGCTCGTGCAGTGTACTAGTCTACTGACTGATATATGGACGCCACGCAAGCCATGATCTAGCAAGGGCTGACACCCTCTTGCCTGATAATTAGTGGCCTAAAGTGGAGCCCTCATTTCCCTATACACAGCACGTTTCGTCCGTGCATTCACCACATCTCATAAGTATCCCGCAACTCACGATCATGGTCATGTCACAACTATAACTCAATTTCCTCAAGTCCTTATGTCCAGCTTCAGCCATCTCCCAACGGAGATCCTGTCACAAATTGTTGGCCTCATAGCATCACCACCAGGTGATCACAGTATACAAACAAGAGAATGGAAATCAACTCCAGGCCGTCAAATCGAAGATAGGGTAACTTACCGTGGCCTGAGTCATATCAATATCGCGCTGGCTTCCTCACCGACTCCCGACATTCGCTCTCTACAATCTTTGCGCTTGGTGTCTAGGACTTTTGAAGAGGTTTGCGCGCGGCTCCTGTTTGCAGCGATCCGTGTGTTACCCCTCGAAGCTTCTGCCAAAAGATACCGTCAAGTCCTGGCTTCCGAGAGACTGAGTTGTTATGTCAAGAAAGTAATCTTCCAAACTCGACTTCAACCCGATGCGCGTCTTTATCATTACACCGATGAGACCATGCCGAAGGGAGATGACTATACCGAGCCTCATCCCCTTTTCCTGGCTGCCATGCAAAACGTTGCCGCTTTTAAGAATGTCACTCATGCGGAATTGGTGTTTTCGACAGAATGTTGCTCGGACGATCCGTTCTTGGTCAGCGGTCCCGAAGACACAAAGTTCAGATTGACCATTTTATCCACCTTCTTCGAAGGCCTGTTACATGCGACAAATCTCACGAATCTTACCATAAAGAATCTGCAGAATCTGACTCCGAAAGCATTGATGGGCAAAGCGACAAGCGCCGAGGAAAGAACTTTCAAGCAAAACTTTGACAGAGTGATGGCGAGGATAACCCAATTGAGTCTGGGGATCACAACCGAGGATTGGTTCGACGAACCTCATTACGCACTTCTCCTGGATGATTTTCACACCTTCTTCGGCTATGAATTACAGGAATACTGGCTCGCTCCCATTGCTGCCAACTTACAGTATCTAAAACTCTATGGGAATAACGAGATGTATTGGGGCTTCTTTCCTATCTGCAACCTGCCTCATTTTCCTGCACTGAGATCTTTGTTGTTGGGAAATGTGAGCATCACATCTGAAAACCAGGTGCACTGGATCATGTCACACGCGGGCACCTTGCAGGAACTGATCCTCGATGACGCAATAATTTGTGTAGCGATGGAAACAAGACAGTTCGAAGTCGATGTCGCCACCCATACAGCGGTTTATCAATGGGACCACTCGACCAATCGACATGTCTACCTACCCACGCTGCGCGGACTAGGGCACGTGCCTGAGTTCAAGACGTGGTTCGATTCAACACGATGGCATCACCTGTTCCACCAGTTCCAAGAAGGGCTGCCGAAGCTGAGGCATTTTGCTTTCAATCATCGTCGTATGAACAGTCATGCATTCGAGCATGCAGATGCTTTGTGCAGCGTGTTGAGAGATGAGCGCTACGCAATCTTCACGGAAGATTGCTGGATGAGGTTTGGTGTTCATGATCATTCTGATTATATATTCACAGGCGGGAAGGAGGATTACAGAGAACGGCTGCTACTAAAGCAACCGGGTTGTGACGAGGAGGATTGGCAAGCATTGAATGAGCTTCTCAATGAGTTGAAGACGAGGATACAGAGTACTCAATAGACCTTGGCTTGTGACGGGACAGACCTGCGATAGTTATGCTTCACGCCATAATGCAACATCTTCCAACTACTGAACCTTGCGTTATCCTGCATCAGAGATTGTCCCAAGTATCTCCGACAGTCTCGACCTTCCAACTGCCAGCATCAAATGGCCAGCCAACCAGACCAATACTGAGATATGCTGTCTCCTCAATCTTCTTGGCTTGAGCCTTGAGCTCATCGATATCCCAATTTGCCCAGACAAATTTGCCTTCCAGAAAACGTGCTTCAGGACTTGCGAGCCAGAGGATGAAGCTCGCAGGTAGAGATACTAGAGAGAACTTGTAAGTATTATGTCTTATGTCAGACGAGAGTTGCTCATACCGTGGTCCGAGAAGCCCATGGCTTTGACTCCTCCTGCTTCCTTGTTCATATCAGTGTCCACGACACCAGGCTGGAGGTGAAAGATGGACATGTCAGGATTTGCGAAGCCTACAGAGTCCCAGAGACGGAAGACTGCCAGCTTGCTAGCACTGTACGAAGCGAACCCGGGGCCGAAGTTAACATGGGCGGCTGACGAGTTGATCTCCACAACGGTAGCGTTGGGAGCCGCATGCTTGAGAAAAGTCTGAGCGACGTACAAGGAGCCGGCGATGTTGGTGTTGACTGCTTCGAGGAAATTGTCGCTGTCTACATTTTGGACTGAATCCAGAGGACCGACGACAGCAGCACCACTGACCAAGACATCCAGCTTGTCATTGCCTAGGAACTCGGCAAAGGCGGCTTCGACTTCGCTTTTCTTGGTGACATCGGTGGGAGCGATGAAGATACTGACGCCCTTATGCTCGAGCTCGATAGAAGCTTTGGTGTCGAGAAGAGGCTGTTTTCTGCGACCGAGAAGTGCGATGCGTGTCGCGCCAGCTTGCGCAAAGTATAGTGCTGTTCCTGCGCCAATGCCAGTGCCGCCTCCAGTGATGAGCACGATTTTACCCTTAGCAGAGAGCTCAGGACGCGAAGGTGACAGCTCGGGGTATGTGTTCGAGTGCCAAGTAGATGTCGGGGATGGGAAAGGGGCAACCATGATCGAAAATGGTTTTGGAAATCAGTTCAAGGGGGGAGGGTGATGAGTGCTAACGACAACAAAAAAGCACCTTCGCTGGTTGTTCTCGCTTGCCTTTATAGAGGGCATTAGACCTACATGATCGGGATGTCTACAATTCGTGCTCGGAGTTCTACAATACTTGGTGCTCAGAATTGCAGAAGGGAGGGCGGACAAGTTGCACCTGTACAAATTGTTCCGCCCGGCGCCAAGGGGCTGACAAAGCATGAGGGGCATTGTGACAATCAACACCTACAATCCTTCTACCATTCTACTTCCCGGGTCATTCAATTTTCGAGATGCCGGAGAATGCGGCGCAAACCACGCTGCGATGTGGACAATGCAACAAACCATTCGATAAACGTGAGTTGGCGGCACTTGTTTGTTTGGTACTGACAACCCCAAACCGAGCTTGTGGTCTGACAAAAGCGGTCCCATAGTGGCGACATTGAAAAGACACGGTTATTACTGTCGATCCCGCAGAGCTGGCCGGACTCTACGTAGTAGGTCTTGCATCGCATGTGCTAGAAGCAAAGCAAAATGCGACAACGGCCAGCCCTTGTGTTCAAGATGTACAGCAAAGGCCGTCAAATGTCAATACCCTTCCAAAGTAACTAGCACTACACCGTCTTTGGCTGTCACTTCTCATGATGTGCAAATTTCCGTGGCGACAAGCGAAGGTATTGATGTCGGTCTTGATAATACACCCACTACATGGACACCCGAGGATCGCGGAGAGCAGTCACTTGGCAGGAAAGACATGGAGCTCGCAAGTCTGGGAGAGGGTATCGACTGGGGGGACTTGAGTCTGGATATCGCAGATCTCTTGGACGATCAGACTGGAACGGCAGCTGTTCACTTTTCGAACTTGTCTGTCAACCACAACCTCGAGACACAGCACGTAATGGCTCCCGTCAGCATGTCTATTCCGTCAGCACCGAACATATACAGTCTTCGATCGTTTATCTCGAGGCCTGAACGTGATCCAGGACAGCAGAGGATCGTGGTTCTCGTGCTTCAGACCTTAAACTCGTACCCGTTGATGATAGTTCACCACAATACCCTTCCACCCTTCATTCATCCATACTCCATAGACTATCACGACGAAGAAGAAGACACGGAGTCACTGGACAGTTGCCTCAATCTGATGCATATGCTAGGAAGCAAGATTCGAGGCAGTTCCAAGCTCTTCTGGAAGAACGTGCGACGGGAATGTGAACGTATGCGCGAACAGGTGAGTACATCCATGGTGAATCCAAAATAAGATCAAGACTGAGAGGTTCGTTAGCATACGAAAATGGATACTTGGGCACTGCTTTCCGCCATGCAAGCTCTCTCAGTCTATCTTCTGGTGAGGCTTCGAGAAGGAGAAACAGAGCACAACAACTACGATAGTCTGATGCTCACCACGGTCATTGTAAGTCAAGCATTCAAAAACTTTGCTGCGCTTCACTAATCACCATCTGGCTAGATGTTAGCACAAGAATTGACTCGCACTGCATCTGCATGTGATATCGAATCGACTGTTCGCGATTCCAGCAATGGAACAGGTTGGAAAGCTTGGGTTCTCCAAGAATCAAGAAGAAGGTATGTATTCGCTCTCTGTATCGAGGCCAGATTTCTGACATCTTGTAAGACTGGCAGTCATCTACCGAGTTGTAAATATGCTTGTTTACTTCGAGCCGGCTGATATGTGCGAGCTGCAAAAAGAACTCATTATTGCTCCACTACCAGCGAAGAAACAGCTCTGGGAGGCAGCTAACATGCGTACCTGGCAAGAGCTGTTAACAAGGGATAAGCAAAATCATGAGCATGTTGCTTTGAACTCTCATGGTGAGCTTGTCCTGTTGGAGGGAGACAAGTTGTATTGCCACAACGGAGTTATGCGGTACAGGATCTCCAGTGAACAATCTTCAACGTCCAAAACAACGGACTGGGAACATTGGTCTTCGGGAATGGATGGCTTTGGCAGTCTTATCATGCTTACTGCCTCGCTGATAGTGTAAGAGAAGGAGTGTGGCTGTCATTGGATCTCGGCTTCGAATGCAACAAACTTCTGCCACTCAGGTCTGACGACACAATGCATGGTATGCCGCACACGAGACCGATTTGTCCCCATGTACCAGTGTCCAGGATCTTAGCCAGTATCACCGCATAGGTGCGGTGGAAGTCAGTCACGACTTGTAATTCTCATGCCGTCAGGGGGTCCGCTACACCGCGCGCGCTTGGAACTCCGAGCAGGTTCCAGGAGAAGGGATTGTACTTGGGAAAGACTAGGGGCAATATGCTTGGTAGTACATTCTACCGTCGTCTGGACGTATCATACTTTGACCGATCCATGGAAGGCCAAGAAGATGCAGCCAAAGACCCAAGGAACGGGTTCTTGGTTGGGATCTCGCGCTTATTGACACATAGCCATGCAGGAAGAGGTGACGACAACGAGAAGGCACAGTCTGCTCTCGGAGTGTCTAGAAGAGCGCATATACCTTTGCATTATGTGTTCCTTAAATGCTTCGATTGTCAAACTCAGACACCCAAAGATACTATGATCGTCCTCGAAGAAAGATTGATCTGGAAGTGCTTCGCTGGAGTGTTGGCTAGCGAGGGGACTGCCATCATCGCAGCTGTCGTTACAGAAACCTATGCTCACTCCACTTGGCTCAGCGTATAGTTTGTGCTGCCTTTACTTTCCAAGCTTCTGTCATCCGGGACCAGCGTGCACAGAGAGCCCCTGAAAGCTGCGGGTGGGGAGGATGAGATGGACACCATATTCGAATTTGCGCAACTCCAAAGGACCATCAGTCGCCTTCAAAGTCGAGACAGTATGGTTCGAGAGCGTGACTACAGGTCAGAAAGCTGTGTCGAATAAAATTGCTGTACACAAGCGGCTGTCACATAGCGAGGACGAGACGATTGGAAGCCGTGCAAACCGCAACATTATGTCTGGAGACTATATTCATCAACTCAAGACCTGTTCTGCTGAGCTGAATTCACCGCCATAGATATCGA
Source organism: Aureobasidium sp. EXF-8845 (assembly GCA_024195465.1). Lineage (NCBI taxonomy): Eukaryota > Fungi > Ascomycota > Dothideomycetes > Dothideales > Saccotheciaceae > Aureobasidium > Aureobasidium sp. EXF-8845. The sequence goes on along the minus strand of SWBH01000026.1, from coordinate 26,064 downwards.
GCGGTATGAACAGCTGATGTGAAGCGATGAAGTAGATCGTTCTTTATCACTCGACTCGTGATTGAAGTAGAAACAACGACCGTGAGAGACGCCGAGAGAAATCAGCTTGCCCGCAATGATGCTGACTCAGCACGAGTCGTCGCGCGAATGTCAACAGTAGCCGGAGTTCTTTCTTGTCAATCCGTATATCACCATCAACATCAACATCCACAGGTGTTCAAATAGAAGCAACAGCTGGAAGGCTAAATTGTCTGATACGCAAGATAGCTATATGTGAAACCGCATCGCCTGAAGCAGACGGCCTCCATTCTCGAGCAGGCAGGCGCCGCATCCGTGCACGCGTGAAACTGGACATATAACCAACAAGCCATCGCCCTTGTAATCTCTCGCAAGTGCTGACTGCGACTTTCGCATTCATACAACACAACATGACCCTTCTGCTTGACCTTCCATCGGAGCTAATCACTCGAATTGTCGATTTCGTCGCTACTGGCGGATCTCCAGTAACCGATAGTGACGTTGATGATGATGATGATGAAGAACCGTTTAATCATGACTGCAAGACCAGATACGATCTTGTCAATGGCCTATCGACTTCGGGCCTCAGCTATCAGCACAGTCTACTTGCGACAACTCCAAGTCCGGACATTCCCAGCCTCAGTAATCTGCGACTCGCTTCGAAAGCTTTTTCTCAGATGTGCACGAAACATATGTTTACTTGTATCCGGCTCTTACCTACGGAGAAGTCTGCTCTCCACTACAATCACATCTTGACGACAGCCATCTTGTCCGAACAGGTTCGGAAAGTTGTCTTTCAAACGAGGATGGTACCTGGCGGTAGCAATTCATGTTATGCTCGCCGGCGTCCTGGTCCTGGAGATGAGTATCACAAGCCTCACCTCTTTTTCATGGATGCCTTGGAGAAAGTGGGACTTTTCCATCATCTGACCCATGTAGAATTGGTATTTGGAAGTCCTTGTGTTGGTCCCGATAGTTTTAGTGAAGCCACTGAAGATGTCAATTTTCGAGAGAAGGTCTTGAGCTCCTTCTACGCCGGGCTCAATAATTGCGAACATCCCGCTAACAAAGTCTTCAACCTGAGCATCAAGAATTTGCAAGACTATACTCCCCAAGCTCTCATCGCTAGCAACGATGACGAAGACATCAAGTTCAAACGCAATTTCGAACAGGTCATGTCGCGCATCACTCACCTAAGCCTTCAGATTGCTACAGAAGACAATGAAGCTGCGCCGGACATGACCCTAGATATCATCGAAAGTCACAACTTCTTCGGTCACGAACTTCAAGAATACTGGATCGCACCTATCGCCGAGAACCTTGTCTACTTCAAGCTTTACGCAAATGAGATGTTGTTTGGCGTATTTCCTGCCTGCGACCTACCCAGACTACCCAAGCTGCGCACATTGATCTTGGGGAATCTGAGTCTTGGCAATAACGACCGGATCGATTGGGTCCTTAGCCATGCAGCTACTCTGGAAGAGTTGATCTTGGATGATGCAGTCGTAGCAGTTGGCGCGAGTCTCAGTCCACAGATTGCAGATTTTGACAACCGCCGTGTCATTTACTCTCCTTTGACCGTGGACGATGGACGCCCTATTTACCGATCAAAAACAGATTATGAAGGACCAGAGCAACGGTGGCTGTGGCCTACGCGCTGGCATCACATTCTTGGCCGTCTGCAGCTCGGTCTGCCTAGATTGAAGCATTTCGCCATGGGCCATGGCAATTGGGATGATCACAAGGCATTCGACGAGGCCGAAACACTTCAGAGCATGATGATGGACACAAGATATCAGTATCTCGATCGGGGCACAGGACCTGATAACTGGCTGTGTGCCGATGATGACGACAAAGCGTATAATGCTTGGGAAGATGACGAAGATGTTGTGTTTCGACCTGAATGCGATGAGGAGGATTGGAAGGCGCTGAAAGAGTTCCTCGACGAGTTGAAGAGGAGAAGGTAACGAGATAGCATATTGAACATAGGTACAAAGGATGCAACTCGATTGATTCAATAAATCTATTTTTCTTCCCATGTCTAGCATAGAATCTTCTTCATTCTTTTTTGTTTCCTCATGACCCATACTAGAAACCAAGGCTATGTCTCTTTGGAACACCACTGTAGCTTTCTTGTCTCTTCTCAACCCATAGAGGTGAAACAATGGTATATGGCAGGCTGGCGGCGGTCGGTTGGAGGTCGGATGTCGGGGAAGAGTGGAGTATCGAAGTTGGCGGACCCTGGCAACGCCGTGTTTTTGTGTTTGCGCCAAAGACCAGAAATTCATGAACGTCATTCACGTTTTGATTTCTCTAGACTTGAACACAACGACCATCGACAGGCTCAATATACACACGATCCAAGATGGAAGCGCCAACTAAGCCGACGACGTCGTCGCTCTTCGAAGTATACCTCCGCCTAAGACCGTCCTTCGCACCCAATGCAGAGAGATTCCTCGACGTCGATGCTGCCGACGACAAAGCAGCTCCCACACACATTACCATCCACGCACCCGCTCATGACCAACGAAGGAAGGCTGTCGAGACGTTCAAGTTCACAAGAGTCTTCGAAGAGGAGGCTACACAACTAGACTTGTTCCATGGCACTGGACTAGACTCGATGATGCAGGGTGTGCTGGGCGCTGAGGGTAGAGAGGGCCGCGACGGTCTCTTTGCTACTCTCGGTGTCACTGGCTCAGGCAAGGTCTGCACATTATCTATGTCTGAGTTACATAAGAGAAGCTGACAAGCTGCAGAGTCACACAATCCTGGGCTCCCGCTCACAGCGCGGTCTCACCCAACTCGCCCTCGACGTCCTCTACCAGAACCTCGGTGACCAGCTCATCTCAACAAGACGCGATCAACTCGCCCTCCAATCAGTCTTTGCCTCTGACGCATCCGAAGCACACATGTCAGCAGCCAATCAATATCTCGACTCGATATACGGCGATGCTCCTTCAGACACTCGTGCCCACTCGAGAGCTCAATCGCGGGCTGCCACTCCCCTCATGGTACGACCGACTTCTCCTTCAAACCAACCTCTCTATCCCAATCTCAACCACATTTCCACCACTTCGTGTATCGCCTGTTCTACAAAGAGCAACCAGCGCCATTCATGTGTTCAAAAGCCACAACCACAATCCTTTTTCAGTTTCCTTCAGCGCCCTGTGACGACCAATCAAGCTAAGACGCAGCCACCAAAGGACATTTCCTTCGTACCGAACCCCCGTCCCTCGTCCGCCATGGCTCTCAAGCGCCACATGCCCAGAGTCTCTACCATGCCTCAGTTTCCCATCATCCAAGGCACAACCCTCCAAGTCGATCAGTCCGCCGAATTCGCCATCGTCGTCAGCATGTACGAGGTCTACAATGATCGCATCTTCGACTTGCTCGCAGGTTCCGCCGCCTTCCAGCCCTCAAAGACAGCAACAGCTAAACGCAGACACCTCCTATACAAGAGCACCGAACACAGTCCTGACCGCAAAGTCGTCGCTGGCCTACGAAAAGTCGTGTGCGAGAATCTTGACGAGGCTCTTCTCGTGCTAGAAACAGGTTTGACAGAACGTAGAGTAGCTGGTACGGGAAGCAATGCTACCAGCAGTAGAAGTCACGGCTTCTTTTGTGTAGAGGTCAAGAAGAGACTTGCAGGTGCTGCCACCTCAAACTGGTCAAGTAGTGCTTTGACTATTGTTGATCTTGCTGGTGAGTACCTTGGACATGCTTACGCGACGAAAGACTGATCTGACATTGGCAGGCTCCGAACGCGCACGCGCAGCAAAGACAGCAGGCTCGACCCTCGCAGAAGCAGGCAAAATCAATGAATCACTCATGTATCTCGGCCAATGTATGCAAATGCAAAGCGACAATGCCGATCCTACAAAGTCATCCAACATCGTCCCCTTCCGCCAATGCAAACTCACCGAACTGCTCTTCTCAAACTCGTTCCCTTCTTCGTCATCCTCTCACCACATCCGCTCGCCCAAGCCGCCGCAAAAGGGTATCATGATTGTCACAGCAGACCCTCTAGGCGACTACAACGCTACCAGTCAAATTCTGCGCTACTCTGCTCTCGCCAGGGAAGTCACCGTTCCTCGCATCCCCAGCTACACTAGCACTATGATTCCTCTGGCTCGTCCTGGTACATCAGCTTCAGGCCGTCTCACGCCATCCAATCCTGCCGCCTCAGACGCAGCGCTCGAATCCGCCCTTGCCGAACTCGCTCTTTTACGTCAAGACCTCGAACTCACTCAACTCCGCCTCGAAGAAGAAACACAACGACGCAAAGAAGCCGAATCTTCATGGCTTACCGCAGAAACTCGTCTCGAATCCCTCGAACTCGACCTCCGTGATGAGATTTGGGAAGAGTTTGAATCTCAACTTTCTTCTGAACGAAGGAGGTATAACGCTGCGAGAGAAACGGAACAGGAATATGTGGATCAACATCTTGATCGCAAACTCGATATTCTTTCGAGAGGGTTGAGTGAGGTTGAAGTCTGTGAAGATGGAGATGCAGAGGGTGAGGAGAAGATTGCAGAGTTGGAAGAGGAGAATGAGAGGTTGAGAGAAAAAGTGCAGGCGTACGAAAGGGAAAAAGAGAATCAAAGTCCTGTGAGGAAGATGAGAGTGCTCAAACCTAGGAAGTGGGAAGGTCAAGAAGAATTCGGTGTTGGGTTTGGTGGAAGTCCTTGATGACTTCCAGACTGTGAGCTCGGAACGCTTGAGAAGGATTTTCGTATGTTTTTGTGTTTTACCTTAGAGGCTAGGTCGATATTTTTTTTTCTTGATTCGACGGGCGTTTGGGACATGGGTGAGGCTGGCGAATACCTTCTTGCTGACAACTGTATTTTTGGAAGACCGTGACATGCAGATAGGCTTCAAAGAGCTTTGTATACATAATCCTCGAAATCAAGGCTTTGTTCTTGTACCAAGCTAATTTATTCCTTAAGTCAAAAGCCCTGTGCTCTTTCGTCAGTTCCATCTCTGCTGTCCCGAGTGCTAAAGAGAGGGAAGGGATTCAGGTCTCTGATACTATTGCCTTTCTCCTCGATTGATTCTGAATTGTAAGTTTTTGCAGAGAGATGATCGGGGAGACCGTAGCCGGAAACTTGGTTCGTTGACCTGGTGTACTCATTTTGAATACATGATACATGTCCCGCAGGGTTAAAGGCGAGCCCAGTGTCGTGTTGTCGAGTAGTATACTGTATAATGATGCTGAAAGGGCGAAATCAAAGGGGACCTGAACAAACTAAAGTAAGACCTAGATTAATCCACGTCCGAAGAGAATGGTGGCCTTGTAGTCCAGTTACTGCAGCTGCTCGTGCGCACTCTGCTAATTTGACGGTTCTACATGATTGGTTTCGAAATGCGAATCACGATTATCATCCACCACTCATTGAGAGCACTGTATATGGTTTAACGCAGAACATGATTATAGGATATATTTGAATTTTGGAGGGTCTTTGTGTACAATCCCAGATCATAACTATGCCATATCGCTGGAAGAACAATTTTTGATGCCATACAATCAGATCTTGTGTGTGAAGAAGTGAGGATCGTCTTCAATATGTGGAAATTGATCCCGAAATTACCCCGTGTGATGTTGCCTGATGGATTGCACCATAGAATTACATCTCCTCCAGCCATAACGCAGAGAGAGTCAACAGCTCGATCATTTCACCAATGGCTGCCTCCGTACCTCAGGAAATACTAGACCTTATCGCACACCACCTGGCACAATCGGACAAGAAACTATCACCTTACGCGCTGGTCAACAAGTCTTGGCAGGCCGCTTTCGAGCCACATATCTATTCAACAATCGTCGTGCGTAGTCCATCCGATGTGAAGTTTTTTATCAGAGAGAACATCAGATGTCACACGCGCGACAAGCTAAAATATGAACGGGGACCTTCACTGGAGACTTTTATCAACATGACCAGCGGACCGCGGGATTGGCAGCGAGCGCGGCGTAGATATGTGCGTCAGATTATCTATAGAGTCGTAGTCCCTTACTGGTTGGACGAAGATCGTGAAAAAGATGACGGCTACACTTATGACAATGCTCTTCGCCGTGAGAACAATCGAGCATTCTCAGAAGGCGTTTGTCGATTATTCGAGCATCTCGCGACTTGGACGAATCAGGCACTCTCCCTCAAGGTAGCCCTGCAGGCAACAGATGTTTCCACTCACGAAGACGTTGGTGAACCAAAGTCGATCGCAATGATGAATGCGTGGCGGTCTAGCGGAGAAGAAATCGCTCCGTATTGCGCAGAGTTTGTGCCCAGGTGTGTTTTGCCGCGTGCGTCCTGCATCACATCACTAGAGTTTCTCGAGCTCATCACCCCTAACACGATGTGGTACGAGGCCGGCGCGCTAGACATTCGAGTTGATGAAAACAAGATCTCTCTGCCTGCTCGCTTGAGTATCGCGTCCGCGTGCAGCGGGTTGAAGAAGATTCGATTGGACCGCGGAGATGAGGTTCCCTCGACCGAGCCCAGCATGTGTGCCACCAGGCGAACCGCAGCTGCTGAAGGATACTCTCAGCTTCCACGAACCATCAAAGACATGACCTTGTGCGGGTACTTGGAACCAGAACTTGAGATGGACACTCTTCAAACAATCTCCACGCAGCTTCAACACCTACGTTTAGAGAGTCTGGCGATCTACCAAGAGCTAATTTGCCCCGATGGAATATACTGGCCATACCTTGAGACACTTCATCTCAAGAATCAATCTTGCGATGCGGGCCCTTTCGGCGGCGTGGAAAACGCTGCTAAATCTTTACTCATAGAGCGATGGCTTAACGACCTTTACACCAGTCTCGGCCACGCCGCGCAGAAGATGCCGTGCTTGAAGAGTGTCATCCTCACTTTTGCTTACCTTGACCACGAACTCGAGCTGTCGATCAAGAACAAGCGCTGGTATCTGACGGTTTGTGTGATGGATAACTATCAGCCATCTCCCGAAGTGCTCGAAGCTTGGAAAGTCCCCGGAGGAAGCTTACAGCCTTGCATAAACCAATACTGGCAAGAGGCTATATATCCATATTGGCCCCCTTCTTAATTTGTCAAGTCGTGGATGAATGTGCGCATGTGTGTATGCGACAATCAACGGGTGAAACCTCGACACTCAAAACTTGCCTCTATTCTTGTCTTTGTGCTCATGAGGGGACCAACGAGTGAACATTACTTGAAGGCGAGCTTGTGAGTGTATTCATATCGAGCTCATGACTCCAAGACAAATGATCTAGTCTCTGACCTGCAGTTGGTTGTAAATCTCCAGTTGACGTGTCTTAGATCATAGGGAGAACGCGGTATGTCGAAACCTCCAAAGATTAGCCTTGGATGTTGAATCTTGATCTGTACTCCAACGACTTCAAGAAATCACTCTGTCTCCTTGACACGCGAGAGACTGGGTTGATTAGCTATCAGAATGCATGATACTATCTATGATAAAGTTACGTCGATGGAGAGAGTTCATCTCGAGGTGCCTCCATGTCCATACTGATACTTTGTGCAGGGACTGTGTGTCTTGACAGTATATGAACCCACTGCCCATCACCGTTAGAGAGCAGAAGAGAAGAGTGTATCAGGGAAGTGAGGTAAGAGGACAAAACGAAAAGTCTATTTTGTTGCGGACAGAAAAAAAGCTAAGACGATCTAAAACCCGACCATGAAGCGACAAACACTTAATCAAAGACAGATCAAATAAGAGTCAGCCTAATTGGCATTCCTCTTGTACAAGGAAAGTCTTCCAGGTCCACCACAAAGCTGTCCGGGCATACCCTTACAAGCCATGTTACAATCGCTCTGTGTCGCATTACCAGTTCCGGCAGCCAATGAGTTACCATACCAACACTCTCTAGCGTATTCCAGACCGAACCATCCCGCATTCGCAGCAGTGGCAAGCTTAGCACATGCATCTACTGACATAGAGTCGGAGGTTGCCACCACGCTCAATGCACGTGGAGAATCCTTGTAGCATGAGTAGAACGAGTAAGCCCCAGTCGTAGGCACGTTCATCGGGTCTGTAGATGCCTTTGTGCTGTTGCTGCTGTAGTACATGTTGAGTCTATTTCCAGCGCCGCAGAAAGCGCCACTGTTGCCAGGACACAACATATTGCAAGTACTATTGTCAGATTGCTGGACAGATCCAGTACGAGGGTACGGACCACAGTAGCACTCAGAACTGAATTCAACGCCAAACCACGCATACTGCGAGCAGAAGGAGGCGCACATAGCGGGAGTCATGCCAGTGGCGTTCTTGAAGCTGGTGGCGGCGAGGGCACGACCGGATGCGGCTTCGGAGTAGCAGCCTTGAGCAACGTAGCCGGCAACTGTGGGGATGATTGAGGGTGCAGTTGACGTCGAGGAGGATGTTGAGGAGATAGTGGAGGATGCTGATAATGAGGATGAGGCGCTGCTTGTGATTGTGGAGCTCACAACGGAGGATGAGGACGAAGCTGACGACAACACTGAGGATGGGGCAGTCGATGAAGCTGACGATGATGAGGAAGCCGCTGAAGATGAAGCAGATGATGAAGAAACTGATGAGGAGCTTGTGGATACAACACCCGAACTGCTCGATGTAGCACTTGAGCTGCTGTCACTCGATGAGCTAGATGTGCTTGACGGAACATCTGAGGATGATACTGACATGCTACTCGAGGAGCTGCTTGTCGAAATAACGCTCGAGCTGCTGACGCTTGACGAGGTTGTCGACGAAACAATCGAGCTGCTGTCACTCGTTGAGCTAGATGTGCTTGATGAAACATCAGAGGATGATACTGACATGCTACTCGAGCTGCTTGTGGACAGGACGCTCGAGCTGCTGACGCTCGACGAAGTTGTCGACGAAACGACCGAGCTGCTGTCACTCGATGAGCTTGATGTGCTTGATGGAACATCCGACGATGATACTAATCCGCTACTCGAAGAGCTACTTGTAATAGCGCTTGACGTCGATGAGCTTGTAGTCGATGGGATATTGGACGAGGCAGAACTGGATGATTGACTCGATGAAGAGGACACAGTCGTTGATCGAGTTGCAGAGCTGCTGGTCGAAGAAACGGCAGACGAAGAGACAATTGCCGGGCTGAATTTGTACAAACTCAGACCGTTGGGTCCACCACAGTATTCGAGTTTATCGGCAGAGCAAAGCATGTTGCAGCGGCCATCAGTGACAGGACCAGAGGCTGAGCTGATTCCGTTCGAGCAATAACACTCAGACGAGTACTCGGTGGCCCAGTAGGTGTATCCAGCGCAGAAGGTAGCACAGGTTTCAAGACTGTTGGAGCTGTTGGAGAAGGACTTGCCCTGTAGAGCACGGCCACCAACCTCGCTCCAACATCCTTGGTAGACGTAGCTGCCGACAGTGGGCTTTGCGACAGGTCCAGTGGGTGTTGCAGAAGCTGATGAACTACTGCTGGATGTTGTGACACTGCTGCTAGAGCTCGAGGAAACCAGGCTCGAAGATGTCAGGCTTGAATATGTCAGGCTAGCAGAAGTCGAGGACGTAGATGACACGATAGACGAGCTTGAAGATCCGGTGGAAGCCGATGACGAAGTTGCAGAGCTGGAAGAGCCAGCAGATCTGTTTTGTACGGTAGCGAATGTTGTTCCCGCAAAGGTGGCCTTGCTGCTCAGATCAATGGTACTGTAGAATGAACAACTAGAACCATCGAAAGCGGTACCGACACAGATTGCGTTGTTTGCACATGTGCTCATACATGAAGTCAGATCAGATGCTGCTCTCTTCTTCGAAAGGCTGCTGATCATGGTTCCAGAGTATGTCGTGTCTTGTTCCACGGTAAAGGAGACACCGGCGACAACGGAAGGCGATGCAGAAGGTGATGCAGTGCTGGAGATAGTGCTTGAAACACCTGACGAGCTCGAGACGACCGATGAGCTCGAGACGACCGATGAGCTCGAGACAACCGATGAGCTCGAGATACCTGACGAACTGGAAATGCTCACAGATGATGAAGAGCTTGATGAGGTAACAGCCTTCTGGTACATGTTCAAACCGGCGGGGCCACCGCAGATCTGGGTGCTGTTACCAGCACAAGGCATCTTGCAACGGCCATCTGAGACTGGTTTAGATCCAGCCTGGATAGTGTTACCGCAATAACACTCATTCCCGTACTCGACACCGAACAGCTGAAAACCGGAGCAGTACCCTGCACAGACGTCAACACTCATAGTCGAGTTGGCCTTGCCCATGGAGGTCAGAGCACGACCGTTGGTCGCTTCGGTATAGCATCCCAGGTGAGAATAGCCGCCAGCGGATTGGACAGTGACAGGCCCAGTCGGTGTGCTCGGAGCACCGGCCGAAGTAGGAGTAGTCGTGATGTTGGTGTAGTAGACGTTGAGGAAATCAGGACCACCGCATTTTTGAGACGAATTCCCCCCGCAAGCGACACTACAGCCACGTTCATCTGGCTGGAGGATCGAATTTGCGTAAAGAGTATTTCCACAATAGCACTCTACGCCGTACTCCGTGCCAAAAAAGCTGTAGCCCTGACAGAACGTTGCACAAGATTCCAGAGTGTTGGATGATGAAGTGCGACCGCTATCGGCGAGGGCCCTACGATCATGTGTCTCGTTGAAGCAGCCCAAGTAAGTGTAATTAGCCAGAGGAGATACTGGTACGGCGGTCGGTGTGGAGGCGGCTGAAGAGCTTGCGACGCTTGATGATGATGCAGTAGAAGAAGAGCCGGAAGACGTGCCTGGGACAGACGATGATCCTAAGGCTGAAGACGAGGAGCTCGAAATCATGCTCGACGAGCTTGAAGCAATCGCGTTCTTGCTATACAGCAACGTAAAACCTCCAGCTCCACAATATTGAGCGTTACTTCCCTTGCAGGTCATGCCACATTTGTTGTCGGTGGTAAGCTTCGAACTGGCAGCGAGTGTGTTACCGCAGTAACACTCTGAAGCGTATTGCAATCCAAAGTAGGTGTAGGAATTGGCCATACAGAAAGCCCCACACTTCTCGATGGTCATGTCGTTCGTGTTGAGCGTTGCCGCGTTGATTGTTTTACCACCGCTCTCGGCGTAACAACCAGCGTAGTTGTATGCGTTGTATGAAGGTACAATGCTCAGGGTCTGAGTCGAGGTGTTTCCGTTGAAACGAGAGCTATCGGCGAAGAGTGATATGTGAGATCCTGGGTTGGTGTAACCATTGCCACCACAAGTTTGATTCTCGTTGCCGCCACAATTGAAGTTGCAATCAGTATCCAAGTCCATCTGCAAAGGAAGTGCATTTCCACACCAGCATTCGCGCTGGTACTGGGTACCTGCGAAGCGATATCCCAGAGATGCGCACTTGGCGATACACACGTCATTGGTCAGAGTAGGGCTGGTGAGCGGGTTCGCTGCCAGCTGTCTTCCAGGGTTGTTCTCTTTGAAGCAACCGACGTAGCCATACTGTGCAGTGCCATTTGTAAGCAGGGGACCCACTTGCTCAGAGATAGCATTGCAGTTGAACTGGATGACCTGCTTGCCCATATTAGGATCGCCAGTATTGATGGTCCAAGTTGCATTGCCGTAGTAGCTGGGGATGTTATATTGTGATCTTGGCACAGAACAGTATAGCGTGGCGGTCTGACTCTGACCTGCTTGAAGGAGAGTTCCTTCGGCTAGATCGATGGTGTTGACTGCTTCGATGATACCAGGAACACCGTAGGGAGGCTTGGAAACAGTCAATGAGAGAGGTACTGCCGAATCTGTGCCGTTGTTTGTGACACGCATCTTCAGATTGCGAGTCTGACCTTCAAGCACGTTTCCGAAAGTGAATGGCGTACCAGGCTGATAGGCCACCCAGCCAGATCCATCAGTGGTTTGGAACTCGATCAAAGCGGCGGGGTTACTTCCAGCACGACCAACAACATCGAGGATACTGCTGCCACCATCGGTGTTGACTCTGAGGTAGACAGCGTGATTGCCAGTGACATCAGGATTGTAGTTGATATCGACTGTGGCAACGGTGTTCGGGGCGATCGTGGTAGGCAGATTGGCAAAAGTGAAGTAGCCTACTTGAACATTGCCGTTGTCACTGATATTGGGTTGGATCCAGGGACCAGTTTCACTGACGACTGACCAAGTAATGTTGTTCACTGTCAACAAACTGTCTCCACGGTTGCTGAAGAGTGATGATTGGGTAGTGCCACCAACTTGCCCGCCAACAACAACATTGAAAGATACAGTGTTGGGAGCAATTGCTATCAGCGGCTTCTTCGAGTTGGCGGTACCTTTCAAAGTGATGGGTACAGAGCTGGAGTACTTGGCGACACTATTCGTGGTGTTGACCAGGATGTCACTCGACAACAAGCCGACGGTCGCGGGACTGAAAGTGGCGTTCAGACTGAATGTCTGACCAGCAGTGAGAGTCAAAGGTGTGGTGACAGCAGCAATCTTGAAGTTTGCATTGCCAGTCAACGATACACTGTTCACGGTAAGGCCGATGTTGGCTTTGCAAGTGATTGTGATCGGAGCGGATACACTACCGATGGCAGTGTTTGCAAATGTGTATGGAGAGGAACAGTTGAGAGGGAGATTGACGGGTGAGCCGAAAGCGTAGAGGGCACCTTGAGTGGTTCCCACGTAGGCAATACCGTTACCAAATACTGGACGAGAGAACTTGGTAACTCCGGGGATGTTGAATGACTTGATAAGCTGCAAGTTACCGCCATCAGATGGTGGGATGGCATTGTAAATTCTCAGGTTGAGACCCTCAACATCGGTAGTCCAGAGCAGACCAGTGCCTTCCTGACCGTTCAACGACGTAGTGGTGCCATGGCCGACACCAAGAACGAACGCATTCTTCTCGGGGGTGTTGGAGACAAGCGTGAACTGAGGATCGCCGCTAGCCGAGCAACTGAACTTGAAGACATGGGTCTGGTACTGGATGACATTGATGTAAATGTATCCACCACCGAGAGGCATTACTCCTGCTCCAGCGTAAACGGAATTCTCGTTTTGGGTGACTTGGACGGCAGCATCTAGCTTGTTTGGTCCCATTTGATAGCCTCCAAGATTGTCGAGGTTCAGCCAGTAGGTCTTGCCGCTCTTGCCGGTCACGACGCCCATACGAGCGACATTTGCACACTTGAAGACGTCTGTGGGTAAGAGTTCGAGAGGACTGGTTCCCAGATCTTTGTCCGCACCGTCGAGTTGTGTCTTTTCCCAAGGCATGAAGAAGTCGACCGGCGTAATCTTGCCATCACTACCGATCGCGAAGTTTACAGCAGCCTCCTCGAGACTAGTAGGAGGCTGACGACCAGGAAGGGAGTTACCAGTAGCTTTGAGTTGTGATGCGTAGCCGTTACCACTTGCAAGGAACATGCTGCCCTTGCCGTCGTAGGCGAGACCACCACCAGACATCCAGACACCAGCACCAGGGATTGTGTTTGGCTCAGGACCTCCTTCCATTGCGAAGGATTCAACAATGGCACCTGTCGTACGGTGGAAACCGATGACAGCTCCGGTGAAGTTCCATTTCACACAGTGCGAAGCCCAGCCCGTGTAGATGAAGTCTCCGACCTGGAGCATACCAGGACGGGCATGCTGATTACCGCCAATGAACATGCGGTTGGGGTTGTTGCGGAAGATAAGGCCATCGATCAACTTGGGGAAGCCGTTGACCTCAGAGAGATCGGCAGTATTGATGGCGTGGAAGTAGTAGCGACCGTTGAGACGACCCGGCGGGTTGGTTTTGGAGAAGGCACCGTTTTGGAAGGTGTCGGAGTAAGTCTTGGCAGTGAGATACCAGATTCCAGTATCGGGATCGATAACACCAGTGGCTGTCACACCGACCGTGGGGTTGATATCGACGCAACCATCCAGATCAGCAGTCAAGAAGGGTACATGCATGTTTCTCGAAGCAATGATATCTCCAGTCTTCGCATTGATCTTGTAGAGGTTGTTTTGTGTAGTCGCGATGTAAACATACTGAATGCCATCGCTCAAGGTATAGACAAGGGGCTGAGAGAAAATCTGCTCAGGACCGATACCTTGAAAGTTACCAGGCAATGCAGCTCTCCAGAGTTGACCAAAGGAATCGCCTCCAACGACTGAGGGGTCCATGTTATGGTTACTGCGAAGCCATCTATTAGCATACACGGCTCGCATGCTCGCCGCAAAGTAGACTCACGTTTGGTAGCCCGAACGGCTGTTGTCACCACCCCAGGTGATGGTGTCTGTACTTCCAAGAGATTCGACATTGCTGGTAAACAGGAATGCGAATAGGAACGCCACAAGCGTGCTGAACGACAGCATCTTGAAGTGATGGCAAAGATTCTAGACGTGGGTACGTAGAAGCCATGTGCAGGCCCATCATGACTACTATATAGTCTCTAGTCCAACAACTATCAGGTTCTTACAGATGACTCTCGGCACTATGTGAGCTGAATAGATCATGGCTGGATTACGAGCTGAACGTGTCTCGGGAGATGGATGGTGCAAAAACGCCACATCCATAAACTGCCCGCGAAGCCTAGGGGGAGGGTGTCAGTTTGAGCTGAGGATTTTGTTCTCGCTCTGGTGACCTGGAGCCGTCTTTGGACATAATTCGCACATCTTTTGTTGAAGCAATAGCCTATCAACGCCACAATGTAGGGTCCGCTAAAGCTTTCAGTACAGCTGAGATCAATGTTAGTGGACTTTGAGACCTAGAGGAGACATGGATCTGTGAAACTTATCTTGCTCTTTGACCAAAACTGCGAACTATATGAGATATTTATCATGTCGTTTATGTGAATCTGTGTGAACTATAGTTCAACTCGGAGAATACAATATACCAGAAACTCTGCCAAAATAGAATCCACATGTACTCTACCAACCATGTCCTGATGGTGTACCTGCGTGGTCAGCTCGTCGATTGGCTGCTGAGCTGGAAAGAGTTACGCGAAGGCTCAGGGACGAGCGACAGTACCGTAGAAGGGTGTGAACCTAAATTGAGAGAGGTTCTGGAATCAGGCACACTCCCATACATGCTACCATCCTACGCACCCCGCCCGTCCTCCTGTTCGGGGACGCACGCAGCCACTACCAGAATCTAGTTGGACTCATGCACAGCTAGTGACATAGGTACACAATCCAGATTGGGGCTGAAAAACTACAGCCACCAGTCAAATTGGGAATGCCTCTATGACAATCGCGTCGCGTCATTGGCGTATCCTGTATGGCTGTTTTGAAGTCAGCATGTCTCGCACTCAGCCGGAGCCCTCGGTGACCGAGCCCTGTGAATTCGTATACAAAGGTCTCAGAACTTGTCCGTTCGCAAGGTCTCGGAACTTGTGCGGTGTGCAAGACTCTGGAGTGAGACAAACGCAATTCAGAAAGTGCAAAGAAGCCAGTCGACCGTTATGGATGGTGCCAAGTCTGGGTATACTTTGGCAACATCGCTCTCCCCGAGCTTTGACACACCCCTCGTGACAAAGGTTATTGTAGCTATCGGGATATCCGGGGTACAGTTGTGATGTATCTCATGCCCAGAGTCCGCCTAGCCTTGGCCTCAGCCAATGTCTCAATTGAGGGTATGGCAGCAAGACTATTTTTGTTCTTCGTTGAAACCGTGGCGAGCGTTCGAGTCGTTGGGCGATTGTACGGAGCAGATGATGTCTTGGAATGACAGGACAGCCACTCTTACATGGTGACAGTCACTCGAGTATCCTGCAGGAACAAGAACATAAGAAAAGTCTTTTCTTGACGGCTTTGCTAAAGGATTGGAAAGCTGGAACTGGAGTAGAAGCTGACAGCTTGGCACCCCGATCGGGTAGCCACTCTTCCGGTGAGGGGAAGGCACACTGCCAAGAGGATAGAAAAGTTAGATGGTCATCGATAGTAACAGATGAAGTGGCGTTGACGGTAGAGTCAGTTCAGCTGCACGGTAGCAATCCTTCCGCTCCCCTTTACGAATTGCCAAGTCCCCAATCTCCCCAGCTTCCCGCTCCGCGATGCGCCCTAACGACATTCGCTACAAGTCTTTTCTACGATGGTCAACGATCACAGACTTGAACTGCTTTTCGGCCTATCAAGCGACTGTCACGATCTTAGCAATTACTTCCAATGCATGGCCTGCCTAGCATGATCCCGCTGCACCACGAGTCCTTCGTTCGAGGGAGACCGTCGCCCTGTACACACGCGATGATATAAGTTGCTTGGACATGAACTATGATCCTTGAAGCTGACCCTGTGCAACAGAAGAGATATTGCAGTCGATCTGAGAGGTGAGCACAGAACTCTTGAGGGTCGTGAAAGAGAGCCTGCAAAGATTTGTGGCGTCCAGCACATGGCTGTGCTTGACTGCTTCGTTGGGGACACCTCAATTCAAGTCCGCTGTATCGAAATGTTGGTATTGCCTATTACAGTCAATTCGCACCAACCTTGCAACCTTGATAACTCACATGTCTTCCGCCTTCCAATATTGTAACCCGACGATGCTGCGAGCCCCTGTCCAGTTCACCATCCACCACTCGATTCATTGGTTGCACAAACTCTGAGCCAAGTTAATCCATGCTCAAGACGTCGCTGAATGGATACCGTTCTCCAGACCGAGCAATGACCTTCCGGTCTGGCATATCTGACCTCGAGGGCTTGGAGTACTTGACTCGTTCAGTCGTGTTACAGCTTTTGCGAGGACAACTTCAATTTTCATCTTCAATGTGCATGTGTTGCACAAGCTGGCGATGTTTGCGTACTCACATTGACTTCTGTACTGGCAATGCATTTATCGTCAGAGTAGATTGATCTTCACTAATCGGAGACTTGCCTCCACGTAGTTTTGATTCTCATCTATATCCTGACACGCTCTTTTTGCAGGTCAATGATGGATGATGGGTCTACCTGGACCGGGTCTGAAGTTTACCGCGTCTGAAGAAGGTATTTTCGTAAGCCCTCGATGCATCACAGCGCAACTGTTTTCACGAATGTAGGCCGACACGTGGTCGCCAGTACTCGAATCAGGCTGAGCACTATACCCAATCCGGCAAGATCGTCATGTGTATCAACATCCTGAATTCTGGAGAAGGATCTCGTTGGGTTTGAACAACACTGCCCCCGTTATCTCTGGTTTCCTTTGTTATCTCAGTCACATCCATGGTCCTAAGCATTCAGGTAGTCATTGACTTCTAGATCTCATCTTTGCTATTGTTCATATTCTCAGTCTGTAGAGAGATTACCTACGAATCATGATCTCCGGCTCCAGAATAGCGGTTATTGTCTGTCCGCCGGCTTTACCCCGCTCGACGTATGACCGTCATGACTCCCACCCAGATTGACGACACCAAAAGTCCCGAACATCTCGATGTTTCGCCTCGCCAGACCAATGTCTCTTACGATGATGAATCTTCTTCGCTCGACAAGGGTGATGTTCTTGGTGCTGAGCACGTCGACTTGGTCCTGGATGCCAAGATGCATCTGGTGAACGATGCCATCGATGAGATTGGGTTCACTGGGTACCATTGGAAGTTGTTTGTACTCAATGGCTTTGGGTAAGTATCCCATATCTGTCAGTCGAGGGGAGCATTTATTCAGTTGCTGGTGTATCCACACCCTCTCTGTCGCACACACAAATCGGGAGAGCTAATATCAATCCTGCAACTGCACAGCTATGCAGTAGACTCCCTGCTCCTCCTAGTACAAGGAAATATTGCTACATATGCCGCCAAAGAATTCGAGCCGTCCTTTCCCAAAGGTAAAGTCTCATGACACCTAGAGAATGCTAAACAAAGCCGTCTAAACACTGTTCAGGCCTCACAATAGCCGCATATGTCGGTATGTTGGTTGGTGCCCTCTTCTGGGGTCTCTCAGCAGATGTCATTGGTCGTAAATTCGCCTTCAATTTCTCGCTCATGATTTCGTCTGTCTTTGCCATCGTCGCTGGTGCTTCTCCGAACTGGATAGTACTCGGACTTTTCATCTGCTTGTCTGCTTTTGGGAGTGGTGGCAATCTTGTACTCGACACGGCTGTCTTTCTTGAGTACCTTCCCAGTCAGAACCAGTGGATGATCACTGCCCTGGCCGCTTGGTGGGGTCTTGGACAGCTGGTTGCTGGGCTGTTCTCTTGGGCTTTCTTACCGGGATATTCTTGTGCGACTGCCGCGACGTGTACTCGTGCCAACAATATGGGCTGGCGCTATGTCTGGTTTGCGAATGGTGCTTTGGTCTTCGTCATGTCTCTCGCTCGAAACTTTGTCATTAAGCTCAAGGAGACACCTAAGTTCCTTGTTGGTGAAGGTAAGGATGCCGAAGTTGTCGGGACTCTGCAGTTCCTTGCACAAAAGTACAATCGACCTTGCAGCTTGACGCTGGACCAGCTAGAAGCTTGCGGTGAGAGTCGCTCAGCGTGAGTTCATCTTGGCTTTGTAATTTGGCGATACGATTGAGATAGCATACTGACTTCGTGGGCTCGGCAGATCCACCTCGCAAAGCAAACTCAAGTCTTTGCCTAAAGAGGTCGCCATGCACTGTCGCGGTCTGTTTGCAACCAGACGTATGGGGCTCTCAACATCTCTGATCTGGTTTTCATGGTTACTCATTGGACTTGCTTATCCTCTCTACAATGTCTTCCTACCCACTTATCTGGCTACTCGCGGTGCACAATTTGGCGAACAGTCTCAGGCCATCTACTGGCGCAACTATGCTATCGCCAACCTATGCTCGATCCCCTCGCCCATACTAGCAGGCTTCATGTGTAGAAGTAGATTCTTCTGGGGTAGATGCGGCACCATGATCATCGGTGCTCTCATCACCATGGCTTTCTTTTTCGCTTATACACAAGTGAGAAATAATGCTCAGAATCTGGCTTTTACTTGCTGCATAAGCTTCTTCTTGGTATGTCTGCACTATTTCGAAGCCTTGGTGGTATAGGGAGACGACCTGACTTTGTCGCCAGAACATTTACTACGCTACACTATACGCCTATACTCCCGAAGTCCTTCCTTCCGCTCACCGAGGAACTGGCAACGGAATTGCCATAGCTATGAACCGAGTTATGGGCATCATGAGTGCAATAGTTGCTACGTAAGTCACACCACAATGCTCGAGTTGTACAGAGAACCTCGAGAGCTGATCCTGCAAAATCTTCTAGCTATGCAAACACCAGCACCCCTATTCCGATTTACATTTGTGCTGCTTTATACATCATCATGGCTGCAGTTGCCGCTGCATTCCCATTCGAATCTATGGGGAAGAGAAGCTCATGATGGACGTCTGATAACAACTATTCTCGCTCAGCAGTGTACATTGTGAAGTCCCGATCAAGTCGTTAAAGTAGCGTTTCCTTATTGAGCCAGAGTCAGACTGGGCCTCGTGTAGATCAGCATGTAGATCAGCGAATTTCGGGTCAGGCGAAGATCGGAGCCAATTTCACTTTGTTGTTTCGTCTTGCAATATTCCGACTTCCTTACAGAATCATACCCAAGTAGGAGTTGATGAACTGTAGCTTACTATCTGACTAGATGACAACATACGATGTCTGTTGGAAGTCAGAGCCCACAAGTTTATATGTGGACGTCCTTTACTGCAAAAAAGATTCTATCAGGGTCATACTCTCAACAGCGATCCCGACTCAGTCAAACATTCCTAGTTCGAGCAGTAAGAGGCTGCATGGTCATAGATACTTATCTGAGTGCGAATATGTTCAGGGAGAACGAGGAGCCGCCCCACGACCATCTTTCCTCGCAATACACATGATCCTTTATTCATACTGTGATTCGCAGACAACAGCTATCTGCGCCAATGGCGCACATTATCGGGAATTATGGATGATCGCCATGCCCCTCGCTGACCGACATGCGGAATCGTGGATGGCACTCGACCAAAACACAGCTGCTTCGGGCGTCAAATAAAGCCACGGCAGGAACTACTGCACCCATCATATGGTCAGCCATGTTACAGTGACCAATGAATGGATACAGCTGTATGCTTCGACATGGAATACCTAGCTGTGGCTTGCTATCGGCGACAATGTACATCGGCACTGCCTCTAGCTTGAGGAAACTTAAGAAGGTCGCTTTTGCTGGCCAAATTTCGGATTTGCGTCTCTTACCTCAACCCCTAGCAGTGTTGATCTACCTCTGAGCGATCAATAATGGCTTCTTCCTCTTCGTCCTCAGGAAGGCTAACCAAGCTTCCGCATACTAAGCACTCTCCGGAGGACGCTCTCTGACTCTGCTCAAAAACAATTTGCAAATAGTTTAGAAGCACAGACTTTTCCTCTACTAGAAACTTGTCAAATGTCAAATCCATCGCTAGGAACATCTTGCGCTCAGTCTCTGATGATTGGAATAATTTCAAGCCGGCTATGCATTCAGCTTTAGCAGAAGGCATCTGCGCTCTAGCCGTACAGGCTCTTTGTATCGCAACTTTGTCTTTCTATCAGGCGCATCTCGGGGCACTGAACCCATTCTTCCTGGAGCATCCCCTGTCTCAAATCACGCTCGCTGGAGCTCGCGACGATCGACGACCGCCTCCTCCTCTCTGCTTCAGATTGGTGACTTTGACCTGTGCGGGAGACATGGTTGACTCCATGGTCATGGTATGTACGCATAACGAAGCCAAGATTGGTGAATCCTACGACCTCTCCATTACGCCTGAAGAGATAACCAGATTGTGGGGGCTAACGGGCTCCAGACCATGCAGCCCACCGCACACAAACGATTCGGCGTCAAATGCATGGACGCGAGGATTTGACGTCCGAAATGGTTGCATTATCAAACCTCTCGAGACTTCTGAGAAGATGCATTGGCAGTCAGATGAGGCGTTCAATAAGCAAGAGGGAGTCCCTTTCCGACTAGATATGCAAGAGAAGATTATCATAGGAGCCTCGCATTTGATCAACAACAGCTGTCCTACCAAACCGGACAAGATCGGCACTGTTCCAAGGACGAACATCTGCAGTGAGATCAAAGAGCTTGGCACCTGGCCAGCGAAGTGGGAGATACGGGAAAAGCAGGGTGGTCTCCAAGGAGGACAGTTCTTGAACGCAAACTTCAACGCAACCTGGATCAAGTCCGATTCCCGAACTCGAAAGCGGAAAGGGCTCGAGGAAGTGGATCTAGACTTTCTCAACAAACCTTGGGGTTTACTTGTGAGCGTCTGCACTGGATTGGCACAGCGAGTCGCTCTACGTGAAGTGTTGGCTGAAGTCATGCTACCTATGATGGATGCCTCGATGGACTTGACTGCAGACTGGCAAACGCTGATGTCGACAGGCCAAGGAGTCATCGAGGAGCTCAAGAAGCCTACGTTCCGTGACTGGTTTCACACATTGGACTTCGTTGTCAAACATGCTTTGGATCGGATTGTCGGCCACGTACTCCGGAAGATATGTTGGACCGGAGTTAATGATGCTGGCAAGCTTGTTGTAGCTTGCCCTCAAATCGGCGACTCGGGCAGTTGCATACACGTTTCCTCGGATGGTTCTCGGGCTTTAGCGTGGATTCTCGAGGACACAGAACGGTCTGCAACATTTGCTTGCTTGACTAATACGTGCTTGATTGTCAAACCATGGCTTAATCGTTGTCAGGTTGCGCTGCAGCCGCAGTGGCAGAACCGCGTTCCTGCCCTCATCACATCTGTTTGCCAGTATCGATGGCTAGGAGCAGATAGTTGGGCACAGACGCCTCAAAGTGCCCTCCAAAGTGGGAATGTATACTGGATGGCAACCAGTGAAGACAAGCGACTGGTCACCATTGAGACTCACCCCAGTAGCCCGGCTCGACTGGTGGTCTCCAACAGTCGAGCCCCTTGGCGTTTTCTTAGAAGAGCCTGGGAGCGTGTCGAAAGAATAAGGGAGGGTACGATCTTAGAGCTTCGCGAGAAAGACTCCTTGACAGAGGATCGTGCGACAAAAGTCGTTATCATGTGTGAGTGAGGAGTTTGGACGACTTTTACGCATATGCCTTTTATGAAGAACTTTGTCCTGGATATTGAAGGAGGCAAAGCGTGCCCATTGGTAATATATCGGGATATTGAGACATTACTTCCAAGATTGATAACTCCACGGAAAACTCGAGACTCTTGATTGGTCCTCGTGACCTGGGCACTTACGTGCAGCTGTACGTGCCATCATGTCTTTGCTCCTCAATCGGCAGAGGGACAAAGTCCATCTACAATCTCCACATCTCACAAGCAATGGAAGCAGATAATCGCATCGACAGCACGCGAGCCAGTCTTCAAACACTTCCTCTCAAACTCCAATGGAAAATCTTCGAGCTCCTCGATTACCCCTCCGCTCTCTTTCTTTCAGCGACATGCAACTCCATCCGCTCCTTTCGATGGACTCCTCTCATGTTCCAGAAAATTGGTGCCAGAGAGGCTTTCATCAATGTGGCTCAGAGGTTTCCTCAACATAAAAAAGGCGGTGGATTTGTGCCGTTTCCCTGGGGTGCTGGGTACCAACGCCCAGAGGAGGTCAAAGTGGAATGACCGGCAACCTGCGCTGTGTGTGGGAGAAAAGACATCTTTAATCGTTTTCGGATGAAGAATGGAGAACCGCGATGGACGTGTGAGATATGCAGGAAGACCGATTGGTGTTGATATCGATATGCGGCGATTATCTGAGTTTGACAGCTGGTCCGGAGAGACAAGGTGTACTTCTTGTAGGCCTTTTCTTATCTCTCAGACGAAACTAGCAACCCAAACATCCATTGACTTAACTCCCTTGCGACTGCCCTGCACACCCACCAAGCTTGCCTCACACGCGTCCCTCAATGCAAAGACCACATCTCTATCCCTGCCATTTTCTACATACTCATCTATCTGCTTCTCAAAGGAAGGAGAAAGACAAGCAGATACTTCCCACAGCCCATCCGACAGTTCCTCCGTAGGCCGCACACGCGTCTCATTCTCCAACTTCCATCCAGCAGCCACAGCTAGCTCGGTCAGTCGCTTCGGCCCTAGCACCGTCCGAACATTGGAAGTGCTCGTAGGTTTCCGGCATTCCAACGCGGCTTGTGCGAGCGCAGCCAGAACATGAGGCTGTGCAGAAGGGTGTGTCGCTACTAATGACCATTCGGCGAGCAGTAGTCGTTTACTGTGCTGTCTCAAGGCACGGAAAGTCTCGAGAATGAGTTGGTGCGAGGGAAAGTACCACAAGCAATGTGCGAGCACTGTTGCATCGAAGGTCTTATTCTCAGGAGAGGACGGGGCTGTAAGAGAGGAAAGATATTCCAGAGGTAGTTGTTGCACCCAGTTGATCCGATCACCTAGCGGGCCTTTTGATATGTGACTTTGTGCTTGTCCGAGAGTATATGGGTTACCATAGTCAAGATCTGCTGGGTCCACTGCCACTATCTTGCCCTGATCACCCACGGCAGAGGCAAGAACAGTCGTGCAATCGCCTTGACCACATCCCAGTTCTAATATCTTCGAACCAGTTTGAATGTTCCAATGTTCCAGAAGCACTAGGCGATGGACAGTTTGAGAGTGCTGTACACTGAAGTGTTCGGGGTTGTGTAGGGACAAACGAGCGATGGCGGTGGCGTCGAGTTGAGTGCACATGATGTGTTGGATAAACCTCGAGTTCAAAGACGCCGAGTCGATGTTACGCTGTTGCGACGACTTGATTGGAGATGACCTTATAGGTGATGCAAAGGGCTCGGTTAAGGACTGGATCTACAGTCAATGATCTTGAGGTCCGAGAAGATGGGGTCTGTCACAGGTGCCTAAACACAGAGCTATAGCTTTGATCTTATATCCAGTGTCTTAGTCATTCCCCAAATAGCTTGACGGTGAACGCGATAGGAAGGTGGTGGTGGCTTCGAAGGATCTGGCCTGTGCGCCCGTGAAACTATCTTGACCTCAAATTCCCTCAGTGTCTTCTCCTTATACTGTTTACACCTGGTTTCAAGAAAAGAGAATGAGACATGGCGGCGTTTTTTTGGATGGTTCACAAAGAGTGCATTTTTTAGCCGGACTGTTGTGAAGGCAGCCATTCGTCCATCCGGTCGTACGTTCAAGACGTCGCACGCACGAGACCGGCGGTGTCGCGAGAGGACGTCCCAAAGTCTTGCGTTATACACCCACGTCTGTCTTCAACTTTGCGGACGGCAGGCTGATGGAGAATGAGATCAGCTTTGATTCAAGGAAGAATGAGTCGCTGAACAGACTTGTTCTATTCTGAGAAGCAAAGGAGATCTCAATCGCGCTCCAAACAAATCACCCTTTTGGCAGTTGCTATGCCAAGCCGTCAATCCGATTCATGCGGGTGCGATCTCCGAACCAAAGTCATTGTCATCGTGGATAGATCTGTCACAAAGTGCTGGTGCGCTTTCCTATCCAAAGTCTTTGAAGAAACTCATGCGTCCATGATCACCGGCTGTGTGAAAGATATGGTGTACAAAATGAGAGATTCTGGATAGATCTACGATCAACTGGCGATGCGTTTTCCTACAAGATCTTGTGCCCTTGTCTGTGATGACTGACGACGTAAGAAGGTCGCATACAAATAAGGAGTACAGAGATGCCTTTCCCTATAGAGTCGTGTTCATAGCCAGCTTGTCGCTACGACGCAGGCTGTTTCCTGGCCTTTTGGTGGTGTAGCATATTCAAACCATTTCGGCCGTGCAGGTACAAATGCGACTTACGACTGTATGTTCAATCCTCACAGCGGACGGTCACGAAGACATCTGAGAATTTGTTCGAAAATTTGCTTGTTTTGTTCATTTAAGTACTTATACAAAGGTCCTGCCTCTCTACCATAGATTCAATGAAGGTATTCCTTATCGAAGCTTAACCCAGGGGTGCACCGCACAGCAGGGCTTGGCCAAGCTGGGTTGAATGTTAGTCTCACAATGGTCGAAACATACTCAGATCAGAAGTTGCAACTCACGATGGGGATGGCGCAGCAACGAGCCTGTTGACCCTCAGCGGCACAGATGTTGATGAAGTCCTCTGCGCTGGTAGGAGTGGTAGGGGCTAAACATTGATGTCAGTATGCAGAGAAGCGACGAAGGAGTTCATTGCTTACGGTTGGCGCAGTTCAAGTCAGCGAGACCGAGAACATCGGTAGCACAACATTGGATGTTGCTGTATGTGCCGCTGCAGATGAGAGCAGCCTGGCGAGCTGAGAGGTCGGCAGGGGCTGCGGCGACGATGGCACTGCCGATGAAGGCGCTGATGATGGTTGAAGCGAGCATTTTGGTGGTAGTTTTGAAGTTGAAAGTGAAGTCGTTTGAGGAGAAGATGGTGAGATGATACGAAGAGGAGTTTCTGGGCGAGAAAGGTATGCTTCTTTATACTTGACGCTTTCTCGTGGTGAACTTGATTTTTGCAGTGAGCATTCTCTTGGTTGGAAGATCGTCATCTCTTTGTCGTCGTCGTCGTCCTCGACCCTTGAGAACCAGTCATAACGGGTCGTCTGTCCCTGCCTCTCTCAAGACCTACCGTAGGGGTCAGAAGCCTGTTAGATTGTTATACAGCAATCATTGCAAGGATTTTGACCAATTGAGATCGGAACTCCACCATCATCA
Organism: Aureobasidium sp. EXF-8845; assembly: GCA_024195465.1. Classification (NCBI taxonomy): domain Eukaryota; kingdom Fungi; phylum Ascomycota; class Dothideomycetes; order Dothideales; family Saccotheciaceae; genus Aureobasidium; species Aureobasidium sp. EXF-8845. The sequence goes on along the minus strand of SWBH01000026.1, from coordinate 575 downwards.
AAGGAGCCGCTGACGATACTCGGAGTAGCCGGGCACTGCATTTACCAGTCTGCGGAATCATCTGACGTTTATATGGTCCCTTAATATATTTTGTGTTCGAAAATTTGGAGTGGTCTTTGTTCTTAAGGCCGTCGCATGACGATGGTGGTACATACGCGACCGCGTAGCATCATCTAGTCATGTCTAGACGTGGGACAGCCGTCCCGAAATTTTAGCATGTTTGAGGTAGAAGCTGATCGTCAATTATCGAGCTCAATTGTCACTTGAGTGTGTAGAAAAATAGAAACAGAAGGGCGGAACAACGGGAGGTTGTTGATGTCAAAGAGGTGGGGAAACAAGAAACTCGGCCGGCGCTCGTGGTTTGATTGGCCCCGCCGCTTTCGGTTTCCTCCGATCGTCATTGAAAGTTCTGTCAACAGCAAGCCGCTCGACCCTTGAAAGTTGGAAGAGTAGATGCAGGGGCACTCAAGTAACGTCCAGTGTGGTCAAAAGTCAATACCTATTGCCAATACCTATTGGTATTGCTTGTCAATCCCAAGGCAATTCCTCGGTCTTCTCAGGCAATCCGACGCAAT
>SWBH01000025.1:0-34309 GCA_024195465.1 Aureobasidium sp. EXF-8845 | reverse complement strand
ACATTTTCGCGGCTGATCTTGCCGCTGAAGCATCCTCAGACGCCTTTTCTCTGCTGGCTGCGATGCCTAATGAGAGATTCGAGACACGGCTCGAAGATGCTTGCGCCATGATGTCTCTCATCTCCAGCTTAGCGCCAGGGGAAGGCGTTGCTGCCCAGGGAATGCTTGAGGAGCTTGCTGGAGTAGCGGGTGCCATGCCTGGAATCAAACCACCTTGCTTTGGTGTACCCACATGAGGTGTAGTTGATTTTCCTCGAGCGTCGAGCCAAGACTCAGTGGGTGTACCAACAGCGGTATCACTGCGTAGTGCCCTTTCAAAGTCTGACTCGACACCATTCGATTGAGCGCCAATCAAATCCATTGGTGAGCTCTCCTCAATGCTCGTACCCAAGAAAGGCACGGCCGCTTTTGTTCTGGGTGTGGAATCGATTGCAGCTGCCTGAGCGTCTTTGGACTTCCTTCGTGCCTTCTGCTTCGTATGCGCTCCATCGTCCAAGCTACCACCTCTGAAGGAATTTGGACCCCATCCCTCCAGATCTTGATACTTCGAGTGTAGCATTATCGAATCGAGCTTGATACGACGATCACGATCGATCAAAGCAGCGAGCTCTGGGTGACGTTCGTGAAGCAGAGCCTCGGCGCGACCACTTTTAGCAAATGGCATCAGGGCAAGCTGATTGGCACGAACGATGTCGTCCAACTCTAGAAGCAGATCCTCTTCGAGCTCATCGAGCAGTCCACCTTGTAACATGGCTTCCAAACTCAGACACAAATACTCGAGACTTGCATCTTTGAACTCTGTCACAGAGCTGGGAGCAATAGCGTTGAGTAGACCACAAACATTGCGAGTTGTGACATGTTGGCCAACGACTCTTTGACAAACTTGAGACAGACGATCAAGCATGAGCTCGTTCGCAACAGCCATGACTTCCATAACAACGTCGAGGAATTCATCGAGATCAGCACTGACAATGTCATTGAAAAGCTCTTCACTGGTGTCTGCATAAATGTGGCGAAGAACCATGCGGAAGACGTCGGACTCGATATGTTGAAGGTCGACATCGACGGCATCAGAGGCATTCTGTAGGAGCCCACGTCGCTCCTCAAGCCAGCGACCACCAGCGCGTCCCATAAACATGCCCTCGAAGAAAGGACATCTTTGGCAGACCATAGCTCCATGAACCAGGACTTCGCCATCACTCAATTGAACTCGGATGTCACCGTTGGCAAAGTAGTTGTGATCTCTAGTAGCGATTTCAAAGTCCATGTGTAAGCAACGCTCAGGTTCAATCATTTGCCTGACTGCAGGCTCCAGCTTGAGAAGTTCAAGCTTGGCAGCGACCTTCATAAGCTCAGTGCGAACTTGTCGATACCTGAAAGCTTTGGGTGAGCCTCGAGTATGGTGCCAGAAGTCGACAATAGTATCTGTATAGCAGTAAAGAAGGAAGTCGACCAAAGTAAGAGTATCAAGTCCCTGGAAGATCAAAACTGGTCTACCAGAAGAGTCGCGCTCGCATATAAGAAGATCATGAACGCTGAAGTCACCGCCATCGTTGTACGTCTGCAAGCCAGCTCTGAGTACTCTGCTTCGTCCTGCAAGAATGAATTGGTGAGCCGGGAAGCGCAGGTCCGATACGTTAGATGCGATGATAGCATCGAATTCGCTGAAGTTGTCATTCGCCGCTTGTCGCAAATGTTCTTCAAGGTCCTTCTCTATGTCCTTTAACTGGAGCAAATGCTTTCGGAGAAGTTGGCCCTCGTCAAGTTTCTTACGACCTTGCCAGAAACGAGGTTGCGGCTCCTCACTCTCACTGTCGGAAACGTCCTCTTGAACACTGAGGTCGTGGAAACAAAGAAGGGGAAACAGGTCGCTCCAGATGTTCTGCTCTTCAACCAGTGTCTGAGTTTTGGTAACATCGCAGTCTCTACGAACAGCAGCATACGCACCGTAAGCAGAGGATCTGACAGCTGTGACGCGAGAAAGACCAGCGATACGTGAGAACTTGTAGTCCTTCGGCTTGTACTGAATGGCTTCCAGAGACTTTCCATCCTTAATCTTTGTTCTTCTTGACCGTTTCCAGACACTTCCTTCCTCGGTGGTCAAGATAATAGAGCCATCAGCATCTACACCGACATCACGAGCAGCCATGTTGTTTTTCTTCAGAGACCAAATTTCTTGTGGTGTAGAGAGTGCTCCTCTGATCTTTGTCGGATTGGTTGTAGATGCGGTGCTTTGGTCTTGACGTTGACTGACCGATAGGGTATAGACCTCACCACTACTTGACATGGCACAGATAGTGTCTCCACCAGCAGTAATCTTGCTAATGTGATTGACGGTATCATCATACCGAGTGACACGGAAGCTGTCTTTCAAGAAACTGTTTGAGCCATCCAAAGGAAACTGAATCTTCGCGTAACCATAATTTGCAAAGACCCAGACGTCGTGATTCTCGAGCAGACAGACGGTAGCGCGATCGATTGCAGCGACTGAGACGATTGGAGCAGCAAAGCGAGAAGCAGCGACCTTTCGAGGAGTGACTTGATATTCCAAGGAGCGAGCATCCGAGTCCACAATGCCAAGCTGACCCTCGTTCTTGCCGAAAGTGTAGAGAGAAGTAGAAGTGTATGCAACAGAGTGAATTCGAGAGGCAGCAACACCAATCACAATCTCACGCTTCAGAGGTCCGAAAATTTGCGCTGGTACGCAACTCACAGGATCTTCGTCCTTAATTCCCGTCTTCGGTAAAGTATAACCGAGTTGACCATAGCCGTTACTGCCCCAGGAGAAGACCTCACCACGGTCGTCGACAGCTAGGGTATGGTTCTGGCCAAGTGCGACGGTGACAATCTTTTTGTGCGACAGAGCACCACCGTCAACACAGACAAATCTGAAACGAGACTGTTCATCTCCGACACCCAAACGACCTCCAGGTCCGTGACCGCACATGTACAAGTTGGACTCTGGGTCGGTAGTCAAGACTGATGTTGATAATTTGGACATGAAGACATCCTGGATAATCAACGGTCGATTCTTGACAGCCCAGGGCATGGACTCGACAGGCAATGATCGTGGAAGAGTAGAATGGCCTGTTTGTGTTATGACAGGATCGAAGGTAGCCCACGTCTTCTCATACTCCTTGACGTGCTCGCGGTAGAATCGTTGTAGCAGATGGTCCGGTCGTTTCAAAGTGATGCGCTCCGGGTGTTGTCGGTCGTCCTCATCTCCAAAGCCTAGAGTAATGTTCTTGTTGCTTCCAAAAGTATATACCTCGTCGCCAGAGATGTTTGTCGCAAACACATTGACTTTTGATCTGATCTCTTGCTCGTTGTTCATATCGACTTCTTCCTCGCTAGCATCAGAAGCGGCTCTGGGTCGTCGTTGCCCTTCTGGTCGCAGAGTGCGATCCTTAATCGTTGCAGCATATAGATCCAACGGACCAAGTCCTTCACGATCCTTTATTTTGACTAGACCTCCTCCTATTCCCCTACGCAGAGCATCTGAAGAATCCCATTCGAGGATGGCGCGAGCAATGGTAATGTTGCCGAAGTAGAATGCGCGATGTAGGGCGGTCCATGAGTTCTCGGCATCTTGTGGGTACAGATCGATCAGAGGGTGTCCGACAAGAGCCTGGGCGAACTCGAGGGAGTTCTCGGTAGTTGAGGAGGCGGCGTGATGAAGCAAACTCATGCCATTCGAGTCGCGCCAGTTGATGTCAGCCTTGGTGAGGGGAGGCATATTTCCTGCATGAGGCGAAAGGTTCAAAGGCTTGCGCATCTTTGCAAGCAGAGTAGGTGAAGTACTCAAAGTACCAGGACTCGAGCTTACGGCGACAGGAGTCTGCATGGATTGCGCTCTATGTTGGTTCGGACGGACATTGTACGAGGCCGTCTCGAGTAAATGCCGAAATCGGTCGACATCATCCTGGAGGTAGTACTTCCACAACTGGCTGCTCATGTGCCGGGCTTGAATGGTCTGGCTCTGCGACACCTCGCGATGATCACAAAAGGATCAAGGCTTGTTTAAAGGTGTATAGGCAGTACCGACTGGGCGAATGGGTGGGGAAAAGGAATCGGTGGACAAGTTCTGTCTATCAGACAAGTTGTTCGTTCGATGCGACGGCGACAGAGGCGACTTTGTGCGATTTGGGCAAGGACTTGAGGGCGAGTGGCGACTGCTGTTTCGGGCTTGTTGCGCTGATGGATCTGAGAGTCGCAAAAGTTGTACTTTCGACTTGTTGTATAGACTAGCTGTAAAGCTGCAAAGGGCGAATTCGAACGAGTCGATGTGATGAATGTAGTCGTGGGAGACGTATACCAAGGTTGTTGGCCGGCATGGAGGGGTCAAAGGACAATGACATGTGGGATGGATGCTCGGACCAATCGCCAATCGTTTTGCCGGCATGCGGACCCATCCGACCTCCTGAACACTCCCGACATCCAACAACTTGACCACATGCCCCTCTCCTCATCGCTTGTCTATCAAATAGGATCAACAAGCTCTCCCTTAACTCATCTTACCCCTCTCATGTTGGTGACTGAACGAGAGCGTGATACAAAGCCATCTTGGCGTTCCTACATGCGGCGAAGCTTCACCACCGAGACCAGGGTGGCTGGAGTAACACGAATATCTGGTGGTATATTCGTTGAACAAGTCGGCTGAGGAGTCGGGATCGTTGAATGATAATTTGATACTCTGAAATGCTTGAGTTATATTGTTCACAAAACATGATGTGCTCCAAGGAGAGTTTAATACGTTTGAAAATCATTTCTTGTTTGTGGTGCTTGTTGACACACAGCGATGCATTATTGTCATCACCATCGGAAAGGATAGCACCATGGCCCATCAACACTTCAATTATGCAGCGTATATCTCAAATGCATGATCAGCTAGCTCGAGCCTTTACGAGAACCAGATTATAGCAAAAGTGAACTCCTGTCAGTAGCCTGAGTCGTCCATTGAAGTTGCTTAGTCAGCCACGACCACAGCCGCGCTATGTCCATACGCGCAGCCGCCCAATCTCGATACCTCCAACATCGAGACGATTGCAGAACAAACCACAATGCCAGAACCCGATTTCCTCCAAGGAGGACTCGCTGCAATATCAAACTCCCTAACACTAACCCTTTCAACAACCCTTTCCCTCCTCACCCTTCTCTACTTCCTCACTCTCTCTCCCCACCCCAAAACTCCTTCTTTCTCTCTCGACTACATCCTCCACATCATCTCTTTCCTCTTTCCTTCTCTGTGGATCATCAACTCCCTCTTCTCCAGCTACACACTCTGTCTCCTTGCTCTCTCAAAACCACTCTCCCTTACTCCTGCTATCTTCGTTACATGGTATACTCTGCTCTACACTCTCACTGCCTTGAACACCCGTCTCGGCAATGGTGTACGCAGACCGTTGGTCTGGGATGAGCAGATCGCCGTCATCACAGGAGGGGCAGGAGGATTAGGTTGGTTGATTGCCAAAATACTCGAACTCAAGGGTGTCACGGTGGTAATCTGGGATATCAAGTGCCCAGAAGAGTGGACAGAAGAGGAAGAAGAGGAAGGAGGTGTGAAGTGGTACAGAGTTGATATTGGCAATGCCGAAGAAGTGGAAATGGCGTATAAGAGGGTGGTGGATGATGTACGTAGTGCCCATTCTCTTTTTCCGTCTTCCATTTCCAAGATTCTCACTTCCATCTTTTTCATCTGGAACATTCAAAAAAGAGATGCATATTCAAGTAGACATACTAACCACCCTCCACAGGTCGGAACCCCCACAATCCTCATCAACAACGCCGGAATCGTAAACGGAAAACCTCTACTGTCCCTCTCTGCCGCAGCAATTTCTCGCTGTTTTTCCATCAACACACTCTCCCATTTCCACACTTGTCGATGCTTTCTCCCTGCTATGCTGTCCTCTCCTAACGGGGGCACAATCGTCACGGTATCTTCAGTGCTAGGTCACCTGGGCGCTTCACACCTAACAGACTATACCGCATCCAAAGCCGCCCTCCTCGCCTTTCACACATCTCTACGCTCTGAGATTGCTCAACTAGCAGGAGATCCCGCGTACCCAGGCGCATCATCCACCAAAATGATTTTGGTCAAGCCAGGACAGCTGAGTACGGTCATGTTTTCGACGCTGAAATCTCCGTCTGATTTCTTTGGGCCTGTGGTTCAGGCAAAGGATTTGGCGAGGGAGACCGTGGAGATGATTGGTGAGGGGAGGAATGGGGTGATTTGTATGCCCGTGTATGCTTGGTTGATTGAGTGGTTGGGCGTATTGCCCGTATCGATGCAGAGGGTGGCTAGGTGGGTGAGTGGTGTAGACGGAGCTATGCGGACATTTGGTTCCAAGAGGGACTGAAGAGGAGGAGAGACAGTAGAGCCTGTTCGGTACCCTGGGCTACCACATATCTTCTGACTCTCGACGGAGGAGCAGTACAAGATATGGATGGACGAGAGGGCATAGATGCTGTAAAGATGACACATCTGCTACTCGCATTTGACAAGCCAAGCAGCTCAATCAAAAACAGAGCTCAAAGTCCAGAGGGCGCCAAGAGCAAGGAGGGCAGCACCACCAACAGCCTGTTTACTCCAAGTAGAAGCCTGGTCCAGCAATTTTGCAGTCCCAAAAGCATGTTCCTCATCTTGTGATGGCGTAACAGTGGCCTCAGCAAAGTCAACATCAGCAGTGACATTGTTCAAGTCCTTCATCAGGTCCCTCGACTTGTCCATCAATGCCTTCAAAGCAAGCAGATCAGCCTTCCATTCTGCCAAAGACTCTTCACCACTCTTTGTATCGTCAACCTCAACACCTTGTACGTTTCCGAAGAAATCGACAACTTTTCTGTTTCTCGCCTCGGCTTCTCCGCCAGAAAAGAGATCGTAGCGGATACCAGCATCGGAGTGGACCTTGACGGGGTCGTAGGAGTCGAAGAGTTGACCCAGGGTGACATTGCTGCTTGTGGAGCCAATCTGCTCTTCCAGGAATTCGAGATTGTAGTAGGTCCAGCGATCGATGACTGCGACACCGACGTCTTGATCGGCGTGGTGGGAATACGAGGATTGGTGGAGGGCCGATGAACCGGTGGCAATGATGTTGGGAGTGTAAAATTGGCCGTACATGGTGTTTGCCTGGCAAGTGTCGATCATGAAAAGCAACTCGTTGTATCTGTTGTGTGATGTTGTCAGTCCATGCCATGGAATAGATTCAGGTGGCTGTCGTTACCTCTTCTTCTCCCACATCTGCTCAAAGGCATCGGCCAAATCATGTGAACTGATCTCCTCGGCATCTTGGAACTTCAAAAACTCATTCCCTCCATGCCCAGTCATGTAGATCAGGATGTTACTCCTATCATCCGTCATCAACCTCTTGCTCCTTGGCCAACTCTCTGGCCATCTGTCCGTCAAGAGACGGATGAAGTTCTCGACTGTGACTTCGTAGCCTCTGTAGTCGACTTCGATTCCACTGCCCATAGCGTCGTAAAGGTCCAAGTCGCGGGACTTGTCGTTGAAGACGGAGCCAGGGAACGAGTTGCGAGGGTTGCAGGCCATATCATCAGGAAGCATGAGGATGATCTGAGAGTCGGGGATGCCGAGACGCTTGACGGTGCGGTAGAGGGAGAGGGTGTTTGCGAGATGACGGTAGTTGAACCAGAAACGGGACGTCGACACCAGGACGGCCCAGTTGGATGTGTGTGTTGCTGAGCATGCGCAGATACATAGCACCAGTATCAGCAGTACACACTGCATAAGCGACTTCATCTTGACGACGATATTGCGACGCAGAAGGCGTCGATGATGAGAAGGTTCAGGAGATGATGGACTCAATTGATGATGATTAAGCCCCTCGAGTGTTTGGTGCACGGTGCACAACCGTCACGTCTGTCCAAACTGTGCCGAGGCCCCGATGCCGGGCGGTGAGACCTTAACCTTGACTCCATACCATCACCTGTTTCCTCCATTGAGAGTGGTGATATCATGAGCTCTCAGTGGACACTGCTTGAATCTCAAGACATTCCTGCATTTTGATAGTACTACTTTCTGCGCTCGTTGCATGTTGGAGTACACCGTTTTGCCTTCCCCTGGCCACCATCTCTCTGACTCTTGACGTCGTACTAGGATCATGGAAAGTCACAGAAGTGTTTGAGATTGTAGCAATGTCCAATGAGAGCCTCAGCGTTGCGTCGGTCTTATCGACGGTATAATACTGGTAGCTGTGGTATTAGTGGTCATGATCTCGGCCGTTGCGTTGGTAACAAGGCTTGACGGGACATGATTCAAGTCCGATTGAGTCGCCACGCTTGTGTATAACAAAACACAGAAAAGAGCACATCCGGTCAAAGCAAGGCCTTCGACAACCTTGAGACATCTTGATGGATTGCTGATCTATTTACCAGTATAGTCGTGGTTCAGTTAGTCACAGTAATTCTGTCGACTGTCCGGAAACAGCACAACAAAGAACCAAGTACAAAACTTCCGTTTACCATTCTTTCTGTCTCTCAACTCGCTATCAACCTATTTCTCACCCAATCACTGATACAAAATGCGTGCTGCGAACCTTGATGTTCAAAGGTGCAAGAATTATCGATCATGCGTCCGACAACTACAACAACAAGACCATCGAGAATAAAGCCAAAAAATGTCAAAAGACGCAAAGTACAAGCGAGGTTCCACATGGTGGGTTGGCGAAGACAGTCATGTCGTCACCCTTCTAGAAATAAAAGAAGACAAAACAGAAACCCAATGAATCAACGGCAGAGATCGCAGCATTACATCTTGCTCAGTATAGCATTCCGGTTGCTTGCGATATGACTGATCCACCGCTCGAAGACAAAAGCCGGTGTTCAGCTGTCCTCCTACTCCATCTCATCATCAGTGTCCTCAAGCACAACCTTACGCTTCCCCTCAACCTTTCTTCTCTTTACTGGTGGAGGTGCAGGAGTAGCCGAACGACTAAGACTACGGCTCTTCGCCTTCTCACTCATCTCATCATCGCTATCAGCCACTGTGGTTCTACGTCTACTGTGAATCTTGAACGCAGGAGCTGGAGTGATAGATCGAGAACGGCTCGACGCATCAGCCATTTCCTCATCCTCATCCTCATTCTCGTCGTCTTTGGCAGCAGCAGCAGCACGTTTACGTTTGGTTCCACGAGGTGAAGCGACCTTGCGAGGTGAAGACGACGCCCCCTCGGAGGAAGGGATTATGAAGAGGGAACCAGAGGCACCAGAAGAGCCACCTTCGGGCGACGACTCGATGTACTTGACTGGCTTGACCCTGGTTGAGCGGCGGGGGGTTTCAGGTGCAGGTTGTTCCCACACCTCCTCATATCTTTGGGCACGAAGGGCTGCTCGTCGTTCGCGTTCAGTGGTTTGTATTGCAGCTGGTACTGCAAGTCTAGGGGGACTGCTTTCTTCCTCCTCTGCGTATTGTCAGTATGGGCATCCATATACGACGTCATGATCTGGTAATCACAGACATAGGGACTTCATACCTTCTTCTTCTTCTTCTTCTTCTTCTTCCTCTTGATACTCCTCTCTCGCTTCTTCATATCTTTCACGTTCATCTTCGCGTGCTGGGGGAACAACACTACGTGGATGTGGTCGAATATCCAAACGAGTCGTCCTATCCCTCAACATCGACTCCATCCCTGGAGTCCTAAGTGGCTTCCATCCATACCCCACCCAGCCTGGAGCACGAGGGGGGATAACAGAGGCCCCGGAGGAATCGCTGTCCGAGTCGCGTGGAGAACTCATGATGCAAGTGTGCGTTTGCAGGTTGCGCTTTTTCCGATGAGTGTGTTTGAGAATGCTGTGGAGAAAGTTGTGGAAAAGGGCAGGTTGTTGGGAAGATGGTCTTGAATTAGCCATTGAGAATATCAACAATGAGAGATGGTTTCGACGCATTCGGACGTGTTCGTCTTTGTCGTTTGTACAGCACGTAATTTTGTCCTTGAGTCGATGGGTGGGTGGGACAAAGGATCAAGTCGAGTTCAGATCCACTTACAAGTCCAACAAGCTCTTTCATCATAATGTACTGGTCTTACGTATAGAAGATATATTGACTGATAGGAGAGTGAAGCTTGATGTATGATTCCTCCCAAGCGTAGATATGTGCAAGTCAACAAGTCTAGACATTATACTACGTGGAAATTGCATATCCATCACCCGAGATAGCGAGCCAATCAGACCCTTGGATGTGAGAGTCCGCCCCCTCGTGGTCACACTCTTCCTTAGTTTAAGGGACTGGTTACTCACCATGCTATCTCATTTTTTGGAATTTTCCGTTTCTGTCTAGAGATACCGAGTTCGAATCACTTCGTGTCCGCTTGGTCTTTTTGTTCTAGCTCGTACCATTTTAATCACTCAGAAGTCACAACACTTAGGGATGCAGCATCTGAGATCCATATCTTGTGTTGATCTACAGCGTTTGGAAGATATGAGAATCACAAAATCACACTTCATTCCTTAGGATACAGCACTTGTGGATCAAAGATAGTGGTTGCATTCAGAAACGAACGACTCGACCAAGGATATGCGCTGTTAATAAGGCCGCAATCATCCGAGTACGTCGTAATCCATGAGGGCTCGCTTTATCGTTGCTTCCCTCCACTGATTCAACGCCAGAACGTGATCCTCTCTGCAGAAGTCGACCTTACTCGTATAAGCCTCCCAGCGAACTGCACCACCTGTGAGATATGAGGGAACTTGGATGCTCAACTGCCGAGGCTCATTGAGGTAGAATCTCTCTCCGAGTGGTAGATGTCGGGGTGTCCAGACTCCAGGCCAGACGGTTGATCTGATGATTGGCCATGACGCAGGGCCTGGTGGCTTGAGTGCTGATGGAACGTAACCTGGGGGCGTGGGTTGTCCTGGCGGCTTGAGTATGGTTGGCTTCTATCCAGGCGGCGGGAAGTCAGGCTCCGCCCATCGAACAGATGATGGAGCAACCGGAGATGGTGTCTGAAGAGGAGTGTCGACGGCTTTGTTTGCTGTGCCGAGATCATTCTCATCCTTGGGAACAAAGGTTGCGGCTTCGGCGTTCAGCGACTTGCGGATGGGCAGGGCGTCGTTCTTGGCCTTGTTCTTGTTCTTGTTGCGACGACCCATGTTGAAAATAGTTGAAGGGAAGAATAGCTACGAGTGGATAAAGTTGGTTGTGATGTTTAGAAGTGGAGAATCTGGTTCGAAGCTGATGTGATGTTATAGTGACAATGAATTGGGGAAGGACGCTCCACTCGAACGCGCGGCCGACAGTTGAACAACGCGCCTTCCTCGAAGATCCAAGATTCTCACTATATTTCCTGCCGAGATCTCTCGACTGAATGTAGGGCGAGTTGGAACCATCGGGTATTTGACCGCAAGATGACGCCGGACGAGATATGCGGTCCAGAATTGTTAAAAGGACAATTCGCCAGTAGTATCGTTATGTGGGTTTGTTTGAGGGAGCAGATGTGTTACCGCTGGTCAAGATTGCCTGCTTCGATGATAGCAACAGAGCTTGAGCGGCCTCCATCTCTTCTTGAGTGTATATACGAGCTCCAATATCTGCCTGGTTCTGGGCCTCCGCATCCAACTTTGCACCAGACTTATTGTCAGCTACTTCTGTAAGGAGTTAGCACACATACTCTGGATGCTTCAATATAAAGGCGACATCGGAGTAGTCCCTCAGACTGGGAGTACTTATCAGTAATGTAAGGATGCTTACCTGTGGCTTCTTGAGAGTGATGATCAGGAATGATTTGAGAAGCCGTGTCGTTGTAGTACTTGGGCTTGGGAGGAGTATCACTGAAGGTGCTATTGATATGATACTGCATGGTAGTAGTTCGCTTCTGATCGCTTGAAGCAGGGATCTTGGTGTTTGCGGTGGCTGCTGTCTTAGCCCCTGAACGTGCCATGATGACTGTCTTCTGGTGTCAACAAGACTGTGTGTAAATGATACAGCAAGTAAAACATACATGTAAAATTGGATTGGGTGGTAATATAGCGAGTGACGTTGAATCTATGAAGTGAGTGGTGAAGATGCGGAGGATCTGTGAATGCAAGATTGATGGTCAGTGGAATGATCTTTCTGTTGAGCGTGATGGAGTACTGCTTTGCCTGACTGTTCTGACAGAAAGTTGTTTGATGCAGTTCCCAAACACTCTACGTGTGAGAGGTTTCTCAATCAGTAGATCGTGTTGAGGCTGTGAATGTGCAGAAATGTTTGGACTTGCCTTGGATTGAGAATAAGTGATGGAAATCATAACAAACATTTCCAATGCTGTAACAACCAAAACTTACTATGGACCTATGGTACTGCTTGCATTAGTTGATCTCTGGGTACCGGCAAGTCTCAGTCGATACCCTGATGGAAAATCGCGGGTCACGTCCGAAGAATATTCGCTCAACGTACACCCTTTGCTTTCTGACCGTCGGACCGGTTCGATAGGTTGTAGTATGTCAAGCATACACTATAGAGAGTCTCTGTGGATATCTAACATCACAAAGTCAGAGGAGTATCATGTCTCAGACTCGCTGTCAGTCAGAATAACCCTGATCAAGTCGCCCAAGGAGACCAGGTATTCAGGCCACCAACATATAAAACAGCTCTATATGATTTCTCGAGGAAATCACGAAGGAATCGCAAAGGCTTCCATGGGATCCATAGCAGATCTATTTTGCGAGGGGGTATCCAGGATCGCGTTTGACAAGCCTGCTGACTTCGTCCCAAGCCCTTGTGTTGATCAAGAATGATCTACTCTATCCACAGTACAACTTCCCGTCTACCAGAGAGGTGGTTGGCGAACGCGCTGGAATCGGGCAAGTCGGTCCAAGAAGCATTTGGATTTCATTTTGTTGTAGCTGGGAAGGGACTGCAAGGAAAGGGTGGCTAAGCAGCAAGGATGCCGCTAAGCTGGTATCAAAGAGAAAGGTCCGCCTGTGATGACCAATAACGTGATACTCTTACCGTACTGGAGAGATGGAACGGAAAGGTGACTGGTTTCTTGACGCGGCTCAATACGTGAATTACTTGAAAACCACAAGTATGGAGGCATTCACATCGATCCCGCTAAACATACCAACTGCTCTGCACACCAGTGGCCTACGACAGTGCTGACATGGATCTCTTTGTTTGACGTGTGTCGCACTCGGTACGACCGGCTCAATTGCGAGGTGTGACATCTGATATGCGAGGAATAAGGTTGCGGGGAAATTCGATGATCTTGCGGGGGAAGAACTACACTTCCAAGCTTCTGTGTCATTCTTCTCTACATCAGTACTGGAAGAGACGGCAGCATCAGTAATCATGTATAGTTCGGAGCCTTCAAAGCAGGTGCTGCTGCTACCACTTCTTCTTCGTATTACCTCGCACACGGTACGAGGCATATCGACTTGCTGTTTTGATTACCGGGGTATACACCATCTGCTGACGATGTGGAGGCTGGCGATCTTGTACCCCGTACAGTAAGCATAGAACTTTGCGTCGTCCACGGTATATATCATGCTTCCCTCTCACCCTTCGAAACTTGCTTCTGATCTCAAACTCCACATCACTCTGAATATTCTAGTCAGCCTGCCACGACAATGCCAGGAATCTTGCATAATGAAGACATCACCCATACTACAGTCTTGGTCCTGATATTCGCTGGACTTTCTGTAGTTTACCTAGTTCTCCTCTCAATACTACAGTACTGGCGCCTTCGACACATACCTGGTCCACCCCTTGCAGCATGGACAGACTTCTGGCTTATGCGACACATGAACAGCTCAGAGAAGTTCTACGATGTTAGGAAGAGACTGCATCAAGAGTATGGACCTGTTCAACGCTACGGTCCCAATAGAGTAATGTTTAGTGACGTTTCCGCGGTACACTCTGTACTCCCGACCTCAAACATACTTCCTAAGGTCTGCAAATCTCCGTATCTTTCTGAATGTTAGCGGGACTGACACACCAAAGGCTGATAGCTATGCGCCACTCAAAGCATCAATCAATGGGAAAGAAGTAGCATCTTTCCTCGCCATCACCGTTGACGAGAGAGCCGCAAGATTGAAGCGCTTTCTGCATCCGACCTTTAGCCCAAATGGTGTTCTACGATACGAACAGCATGTTGATCATACCGTCTCCGAATTGGTTAGTCATCTACACAACGTCGGATCTACCACAGATCTCGCTTCATGGTTTGGTTGGTTTGCGTTTGACACCATCACTCGCATCGGCTTCAGCGAGGATCAGGGTTTCATGAGACAGCAAGGAGATGTTGGTGGTGCTGGTAAAGCAGCCCAGCAGCGGTTCGCTCATTGGACCTTTTACTGGACTATGCCTTGGCTGGAATCACTATTGCATAAGAACTGGTATACAAAGACACGCCAGACCACGAGGCAGTCAGGTTTGGTAAAGTTGGCTACACGGGTGGTCGAAAGTCGCAAGGCCAAAGGAGGTCTAGGCACTCATCACGATTTGCTCGACTTGTATATGGAATCTGGCCAGAGAGACCCGCAACTGTACACGCCAACTACTATACTCGGGCTGACCATGACGACCATCCATGCGGGAGCAGAGACAACTGCTTACACCTCGGCGATCTGCATGCATCTGGTACTCAAGTATAGACGAGTACACGAAAAGCTGAGAGAGGAATTAAGATCCGCAGCATCAGGAACCGGAGCCCAATGGGATCTACCAGAGATGTCAGTTCTGCGGAAGTTACCTTACCTTGAGGCCTGTATCCAAGAATCGGCACGCTTGAAGCCCTCGAACAACATCATGGCCGAACGTGTCGTAAAAAACCAGGGTACTGTTATCGCCGGAGTGTCAATCCCGAAAGGTACAATCGTGGCCATGAATACAGCTGGTCTGAACACGGATCCCAATGTCTGGGGTCCAGACGTGGAAGTGTTCAGACCAGAACGCTGGCTCGAGGCCTCCGAAGAACAACGAGTGCTAATGCATCGCGCCAATCTCACTTTCTCAGCAGGTAAACGTATGTGTCTTAGAATGAATGTGGCTTGGTTGGAGATGAAGAAAGTCATCCCGGCCTTGATCATGAACTTTGACGTGAGTCTCGACTGATTATTCACATTGGGTGATGCGTCGGTGAGAAGCTAATTGTTTCTAGATCGAGTTGGTTCACCCAGAAGAAGATCTGAAGCAGTCATCGGGAGTCTTTGGCGTTCCGGAAGAAATCAAAGTTTACATACGACCTCGCTCATGAGAAATGAGGAACGGCTGTTGCAGGCACAACCGAAGATGCTAGCCATAGCATGATAAAATTAGCCCAAGATGTGCCAGTAAAATCTGCTTCTTCTTTCGTTCATCACAGACTGCGTGGCCAAAGGGTATTGTTAGAGTCTGCTTCATTGTTCTGCCGATGCATACGAGTCTACTCCTAATGAAAGAATATCTAATGGCTGATATTGCGTAAAGCGTCGAAGACACCACGCTTTACTGCTGAACAGAGCCTGTTGGTAATACATGTCGTTGCATCAACCAATTTCTGTTCCTTCTTCTTCGTAACGTAATCGCTTTCCCTTCTCTTCAACTGCCTCCTCGATCTATGTGCCATCACCTCCTCACACCATCCTCCTTTGCTCCCTTGATCATCTCTTCTGTACCTTTTCAACATTCCACACTTTGCCTTTTTGAGCATTCTTGCTGGGCTCGAGCACTTCGCTTCTGTTTCCCAATTTTGCTCTCCCTTTGTTCGCCCCCTCGCTTTGTCCTGCCATTCCTTTTGGTACTCTTTGGAACCCAGTCTTTCTTCTCCTCTCAAGTTCTTCACGGCATTTCTTGATCTCAACGGCGCTTGCGACCGTCGTCGACAACACCGTGTTCGGCGAAGCGACGACGGATACGTTGCTGTCGCCAGCGGTTGGCGTCTCTCACATGCTTCTCATCGGCCCAGTCGAATTGTGCATTGCCAGTTTTGCGTGTAATGTAAGGAGCCCACTCCCACTGAGTTCGTGCTTTATTGACCGGAAGCTGAACCCCAAGAGCAGATGGACTGTTCTTCTGGAAAAACTCTCCGATGGCCAGGGCATTGTTGGGGATACCTGGAGTGTTGGTTGGTGCTTTGAGAGGAAGGCTAGCAGGAGCGTTGGTGAGTTTACGTTTCGGTTTTGTTGTTGACTTTGCCTCTATCTTGATAGGCGAGTTGTTGATGGGTGCGGCTTCGTCTTCATCGTCCTCGTGTTCTTCGTCAGGGATCTGACGACCCTTTCTGCGGATTGGAGTGGGCGAGTCGATGTCACTCTGCTCCGCAAGTTTGAGCTTCTTGGGTGTGGGAGAGGGCAGATCTTCCGATGCGACCATGGCGCCCTTCCTCTTGCTTCTTCGTGGCGCAGGTGATTGCTTCACAGAGCTCTCGAGGGCACGGGCAGCTGGTGTATCGACATCGGTGGCGCTGTTCGAAGGTGGACTGAAGTCGACAAACCTGTCAAAGCCGCTAGAGCGATCCAATGACTTGATCTCATCCTTGGACGTCGACAACAAATTGATTGCGTCAGTCAGTGGCTTTGCAGAGCTTCTGAGTGTTCGCTTGCCAATGGATGTGGTAGAAGCGGGAGGGATATTGACCTTGCTCCTGAGGCGACGTGGGCTTTGTGAGGGAGCAGCTGAGCGATCATCGAGTTTCTTGCCACGGGAAATGAGCGATGATTGCATCGGCAAACGTGATCTTGCGGCTCTACGAGAAGTCGAGGAGCGTCCAGGTCGAGCAGGGGTATTGTCAGCGCCTGCTTTTATCATTCGTCTGAGTGTGCTCGAGTGGCCTTCAGGTTGTTGCATCTCAGCAGCAGCCTTTTCTGAGTTCTTCTGAGTTGTGGAATGCAGTCTTCCACTCTTTGCCAGGGAACTTCCGAGTCTGGGTGCTGGGATGAACTGCTGATCGAAAGGTCGCAGTGTGACACTACTGCCAGGCTGTGTATCTTGTGTGTAGGTTTGAACAGGACCTGAGTATTTCAGAGCCAATAAAGCACGAGCGGCCTCATTGTCATCACTGACCGGAGGTGGGTCAGAACTTCCACCAACGACCGAAGCGTGGTCGCTGAGCCCGGTGACCTGGCCAAAGACTTCCTCAAAGACTTCTCTTATGAGACGTTCGGCTTCCAGTGAGGCGGTGATGTTTTCTGAAGTACGAGCGGCCTCATTCTCATCAGTGATTGGAGATGGGTTAAAACTTCTACCAGCAACCGAAGCGTGGTCACTGGCCGCGGTGATTTGGTCGAGGATTTCCGGGCGCTCGGCAGACTCAATCGTTTCTCTGATGGGACCGTCAATTTCCAACAAGGCGGTGATGTTTTCTTGAGCGGTGCGAGCTGCATTCTGTTCGTCACAGAGGGCCGGGACATCTTCATAGAAAGAGGCATCTTGTGGACTAGTCTTCCATAGCTCGTCTTGCGAGTCTCTGACGTTTTGGATGGCCTGCGGATCTGATCTCCTGAACTGAGCTGCCATAGCGTTGATTCTCCAGGTCTCCCATTTGAACGGCCAAGCTTGTATATGTCAGTTCAGATTCATGAAGTCGTTCATGGGAGAAGGGGTGATGATAGATGGATTGGAACGAGTGAGGAGATGGTCCAGGATACTAACCTTTCTTTCTTCTTTGGACTCGGTCTATGGCGCGTGGAACGCGTGGTTTGGTCTGATATACATGGTTGCTTGCAACGTCTTGAGCTGTGTGGATCTGTGGGATTCGCTTTGAACGACGGAGGTTGATGGTGGTAACCGTAAGATCATCCTTGCCCTCTTGAGTAGTAGCGACGACTGAGTCCGCCATGGTGAGTTCCACTCGTGACTTCCAATGTTGATGTTCGAACTTTGACACGCGTCAGAAAAAGCAGGGGGCATCGTGGGAGGATCAAAGACTTACGGTCAAGACGGGAGTGGAGGAGGGTAAGATGAGAAGGAAGAAGTGCGCGCTATATGGTCTATTAGTGGTCGTGTGGAGGGAGATGGGATGAGACTCGCGAAGAAGTGTAAGGACTCAGGGGTAGGGTGTGCGCAAACATATGAAAATCGCGTACCCAGAGCGTCTTGAGATGATGTGATATACCTGTCTATGCAGAAGCAAGAGACAAGGCCCGTTGAGTTGTTTGTCGCAAGTTGTGATAGAACGCGTTGTGTTCAACTCGCGGACGGTGGTTTGGTGGAAGTGAAGCAAGCTGCGAATAATCGCATATTGGTTAGTGTGCACCAACGACATCACCAGTTCAGCGCCAAGAGAGCTCAGACTAGCCTCGACAAACACTACATGGAATCAATAGAAGATCGAGGAATAAATGATAGGGATAAACATGACATGCCCTCTATTAGACCAGCACTTCCCTCCCTGCTGCTCTCTCCGACCGCTCTGATCAGATGATCCCACGTTCGCAACCTTTGATCTACTGTCCTCCCTTCTTGCCTTCTAAACCCAGCAAGTTCCTTCTTGGAGAGCTCATTGGCTGATGAGCAGGTATTGTAAAGGTGTCTGGGTGCAGCATAAAGATTATAGTGTAGCCTGTGACATCGCGAAATGCCCTACTTACCTTGTTCTGTTTCGACGCTATCATACATAGCTGCACATGAATACCATATGTCGATCAAATTTCTTCTCACGATCGACTTATTGATGCACAACGACTGCTTGAGGGACAACTTAGTGTTGGTGCAGCCGACTTTCTGTCCAATGCATGACTTTTCGCAAAAGTATGGCTAGGAGTGCGCATAGTGTAACATGTCTAATTTTGTTATGCCTGGACGCTTTTATACAACATAGTCATGACAGCGTTGGCTACGAGCTTTTGCTTTGCTGAGGTCTATTCCAGAGCATGTCGTTCATTGAGGGTCATTCTCGGGTAAGCAGTGCGGAGAAAGAACCTCCAACGCTCATGTTTTCTTTGTCATCTGCTCCCAAGAATTGCAGAACATGGAAAGAGCAGAGAGGCTGACTTCTGTATAGAACACCATGTACGATTGCGCCCCGAATCAGCTGCCGCTGGGTTGCTTTCCACCTCGTGAAATTCAGTCGCTCCTTCCTCGCAGTATCGTCTCTCGTGCTCCACAGCTTTTCTTCGCCCTGGCTTTGTTCTCGTAGCCCCTGAATACAAGATCATTTGTCTTTCTCCTCTGTCTATCTCTTTGAGTATCACCTCTTCCCTGACTATCCTTTGTCTGGCCCCAAGAAGTTCTCGAGTCTATGACCACTGAACCAAAACCCCTGGCTAGCTGACGCTCATCTCTTGGGAGCATCACGTCCATCACGAGATGACGATCCTCTGTGACGAATCATGACTGCGATCATAGAGAACAACTGTTCCTCCCAGGAGTAGTCGTCTCCGGTATCCTCACGGACTGCCGAGGTTGGGAGTTGAACAGTGCTGCCGGCGACAATGTGGACTGAATCATCATCAGCTTGGCTCAAAAGTTTATGCATGTCTTCAAGCAGATAGAAGGCATACCTGGCTGTGCCAGCTTGGCCTCTACTTTGACGTTGGAGGTGCCTGGAAGTTCCTGGTTGGTGTCGTCGGCGGTGGATGTCTTGTGAGTTGACGAGGATTGAGAAAATCTTTTGGATTCGATTCGAAGGGGTGCTTTGGGCATGGAGTTTGTAGCGGATGCAATCCCCATGAGGATCATGTCCTCCTCGACCTCCCCTGGAGTCAGGGTCGACTTGCCGATTTTTGCACCTAGGGTCTTTGATCTAAGGATCTTCTCGAACTGCGCTGCCTTGTTTTGAGTCTTTGCTTTGGTAAGAGCCTTCTTCGGAGGACCTTTAGTGACTCTCGACGGCGTCTTGGGCACGATTCGAGTGCTTCTTCTGAGTGACATGGTAGGGCTTGTCTCCTGAGCAACAGCAATGTCTTGGTGAATAGATGTCTTATTGATGGTTGGGGGGACTCCAGTAGTAATGGGCTCGTCCATGATAGCGTCGTGCACAACAAAATCACATGCGCCAGACATACTGCCTTGCGACTAAGTCGTAGAGTATCAATGAATTTGCGTGTAGAGGGAGACGGGAAGTAAGGACATTTGGAGATGTGCGATTCTTGTTTTGATGTTGGATGGCTGGGACACTTATGGATCTCTGCGCTTCTGTGACGATGAGACTGGTTGATTGTATGTAGAGATGCGTCGAATCAACTATGGATCCGGGTTGACGCACAGGTTAGAGTCTTGAGACTCGTGTGCGTCCGGATGTGTTTGCTGTTGTGGTTCTGGTGATCTCGAAGCAGTGAAGCACGGAAAAGGACACAACACGTCTGACGTACTCCGTTCATCATTTTCGTTCGGCACCAAATTGCCAGTTAAGCTGCACCCAGTATGTCATGTTCACGATATATGCCGTTCGGGTTGTTTAGATATGGGAACCAAACATTATACCCAAAGTCAGTATTTCATCTTCAAATTTGAAAGATATAGCCACCTCGGAAATAGGACGTTTCGAAGATCGCAGCATACAATACAAGATGCTTCTTCCAGTAGATGTTGGAAAAGAAGATGGGTGCACAACCTCAGGTAGGTCTCCATTGTCTGCTCGAAAGGCTATGCTATCTCGCCTTTCCACTCCCAGCCATGTTCTTGCTCTCGATACCATCCTTGTCGATTCAATCGTCTTTAGTCGGTGTACTGAGGTCGACTAGCAGCGACACATCCCCCATACTGTACCAAATGAAGTACAACATGTGCGCAGAAGCGATTCATGGCGCTCCAAGGGGATCTGATGGAACAGCTCATAGAGAAGCACCAGTCTCTGCTTTTCATGCACCTCCGACTTCCAATTCATTATCCTCGTATCCCTCGCTCTTTTCCTGTACGGTGTACTGCTTTCTTACAGGCATAAAAATCAACCACCATGGACGCAGCTGTGATTGAGCTCCTGTCCACCGGGGATAGTCTTCTTGATCACAGGGGCAATGATCTTGTGCATCATGTCGAAACTGTTCTGAACGTGTGATGGATCTGATGCGACCAACGAGTTTGGATCAGACCAATAAACGATTGCATCGGAGATTATGCCAACAGGGTCGGAAGGTACACCAGAGATTGCATCTGGAACAGCAGTGGCGCCTTCAAGAAAATTGTCGAGCAGACCGGTGACGTAGATGCAATTTTCTGCGAGGTCCTCGAATATGGCTCTTCTGACACCAGAGAAAGATGGCAGTATGTCTTTCTTGATATGAGAATGCCAGTAGTGGGCAAGTAATTGGTGAGGATGATCGAAAGTGCTGGGACACTTGCGGCACAAGCAGATCAGTTGGACGGCTGAGGGAGGTCAATAACTATAGACTCCGCGTGTTGGAAGGCGACGTTATTCAGCTTATAAGGATGTTCTCGAGAGTATAGAACGCCAGTCGGAAAGAGATAATCATGTTTGGCAGCAGTAACTTGAGTCTGGTTCTCAGAGACCTGGATGACATCTTCGTTGTTTGGCACCTACTTGCTGTGCTTGCTGTGCTTGCTATGCTTACTGTGCTGACTCTGCTTGATGTGCTTGCTCTGCTTGCTATGCTCGTTTCTGTTGACTCTTCTGACTCCCTGAAGTGGTGGAGTAACGTGGCTCTGCTCGTGTGGGTTTGCGTGTACGATGTTGATCGAAGGAGAGTATGGGCCAGCGAACAGACGTTCTGACGATGATGGTCGGCCTTCAGTCCCCCAGTCAGCAAGTATTACTGGGTCCGCCCTGAGGGACCGGGGATAAGATTAGCAATAAAAGACTCACACGACACTGCTTCATCTCTTGATGTTCTTGCCGGATCCATTCCCATGTGTACGAGGGAAAGCACATGGTTCAGATCTCGTGGGCTGAGGCCATCAAACCATCTGGGTGTTACGCGTGCGCGCACTGAGGGCACCACCTGCTTTGCTTTGCTACGCGCCATCTTATCAGAGCTGTTACGTTGCGTCAGTATAGGCATGTGCATGAGGTCGAGAAGCATACGAAGGAGGGCGTGGAAGCTGAAGTTACAATGTTGACGGATGCGTCTGATGGATGGATGTTGTTTGAATTTCGAAAAGGTTCGGATTCGTCTAAGAAGAGCGAGACTCGATTCGATCCGGTTTCCATAGGCACAACCGGCGCCCCGGAACATCGACACGAGGGCATCGTAGTTTCACACCCCTGCCATCACTTTTGACATTGGTCGTTGACCGGGTCTCTTGACACGAGCCTGGCTACCATAAAATCTCCCCTGAGCTGGATCTCATACTTCATGACGGCTATCATTGTTTTTGGTGTATACCACAAAATTATACCCATACTCGACATGAACACTTTGTGATGCCCTACCAATTGCAGCCGCCTTCTTTGATCAAGCTCTTGCTGTCTTTGTACAACAAATCTCGAAGCCGAACATTTCTGATTCGAGAGAGGTATATGTCGAACATCCAGACTCTCGTGCGAGCACCTTCTAGGTCTTATGCAAGGAACTTCTGATATGTCAGAAATCATACGTATCTGTGTTGCTTGATATATTACAGAGACTTTCTGAGTTCTGGGGGTCATTGATCGAGATATCAAATCAGAATATCGTGGTGGTTTTGATGGTGGTGCGAGGCGCTGTCGAGTGATAACAATTCGGATCTCGAGTCGTTTCTCGGAGAGATGACAACCGTAATGCAGCCAGGTTGTGTCAGACCGTCTTATTGAGAGTCCGATCGTTGCTTCCGAATTTGAGAGATCTGACTTGGATATGGACGTCTGTAGAATTCTGACCGCACAACTCTTCACCATCTAGTTGTGGTATTTTCGGCCGATCAACTCCAGGAAGACTCAAGATGAAGATGATCTGAAGGTACGGGTTCTTTCCTTAATTGTGCGATGATAGAACGAGCAGTCTCGATGACTCCTTGTGGTTAGATAAACATCTAATCCAAGAGTACAGGTTTATGACTGTAGCATTAACGCTTGACAGCCTTCCACTTGGCCAACCTCGAGCTTCGGAGCGTCAACCAACGAACTTCTTTTCTCTTTATCTCCAAATCAACCAATCTATATTCTAGTTTTATAGGTCACAAGACGATACATACAGAGGTCGTATGGAGTGAGGATGTCGCATTGGATTTATTCGCCCAAGAATCGGATACGTCTGGCTGAGCTCTCAAATACTAATATTTACTCGGCAAGAATGTGGATCAAAAGACATCTGCTGGCCCAAGCATGGTTTTCACCCATCACAGTTCCGTCACCCCTGGAGCATTTGTCCATGATCAAGCCGGCACCACGTGCAGCTTCTTGACTGTAGGGTGTATCAGCAACTATGAACATGAAGGAGTTCCGCAAAAGTAGAGGAAGACATACCAAGTCGCCGTTGCGAGATTTCCCTCGGAGGGAGCACAAACGTTCTGGCCGTGAATGATAGTGTTGCCGCACTTCTTGAAGACGGTTCCGGAGATGGAACCCTGGCATGCTTGGCCTCCGAGGGCAGCAAGTTGAGTTATGCATCTGGCTGCGTCTGCGGTCTGGAGTGATATCTGTCAACGATGCTATGGACACAGACGCCTCGGAAAGTAACTTACATTTCCTCGCTTCCAGACGTTGAAGTTGTCGTCTCTGCAGCTCACAGCACGTTTCTCGAAGATGTGGGTGGGGACATCAGATTGAGGCTCGAGCGAGGTAGGTGCAGCTGCTGTGAAAGATGCGATTGCTAGTAGAGTCATGAAAGAAGCTGTGATGTTAACCATAGTGGTAGTTGTGTGCTGTGTTGCTTGGTGAAGTATGGTAGGGTGGTGATATAGGATGAAGTGCTCAGGGTAGAAGGCACTAAGGTGTTTATATATCTCAAGAGGGAAATGCCAATCCGATCAGACACTGGTCCATGTTTCAGTCATGCATTCAATCCTTCAGTGCCTTGCCAAGCTAGACCGGATGTTGTATGCATATCTGATTGCAAGTATTGTAACATCGGAGGCCCTTGCACGATCCTTCTGTGCTCCTTCCGCCTGACCATCACGCTCGAAGGATCAGCTATAAGTATAGCGTTTTATCTGATACAAGGATTGTGGAGAAGCACTGCAAAATTGCCCTTTTGAGACAGGTCGCCAAGCGAATTAATCTATTCTTCCGGATTGCTGACCGTCTTTTCTTCTTTGGATGCTCAACTTGAACGTCTTGTCCTGTCCTTTACGCTCAAGATTAATGGCTTCTACTTCAGATGGGATAGAAAGGAGTACTCACAACCGTCTCGAAGTTTCATGGCACAGTCAGTAAGCTGCAATTCACGACTTGCAAGCCATAGTCTGCTGACCGAAATTCGCACGCTAGATAACGATGACCAACAAGAAGCCCAGACTTGATCGACCCTGTGCGTCAATATGAACTGTTCCTTCTCTCGTGTTCGTCGGAATGGCTCGCACAGGTTGTCAAAGCTTTGTAAATCACCAACACGATTGTCAGACTTCACCGGTTGGTGGTGATCCCCCAAGAGAACTCTTTCTCCTGCTCTCGGATCCCTCAGAGACCGTACGGCGGACCATACTCAACCTTATCCTACCCTACTTCATGTTACACCGCTTGTAGCTCTGCTGGCGATCCTGAGTCTCCTGGTACGATCTCGGATCATACTGCACCATATTGGGGGAAGGAACTGTGCATCCCTATAGCGACTTTGTACGACATACACCGCATATGCAAGATTTGGAGTGCGACTTGACCAAGACTTTTCATTCTGTATTGTATATTGAAACAACCGTGGCCCTCTGCCCCAAGCATAAAGTCGCGATTTCTCTCAAGATCTTATCATTCAGATCATCCCAGATAAGGATCGAAACCCTATTCTAGACTTCCACGCCAGGTGGCTTCTCAGGTACCTCAGTCGGACTGATCCTCCAACATCTTCCGTTTGGTGCACAGCAGATTTGACCTTTACAGCTGGATGCTGTCTCTGGGATGTATGGTTGAATGGATGGTTTGGTTTGAGTAGGCTTCGGTGTGACGGGGACAGTAGTTGAAGCTGGGGGAACCGTAGTGGTGGAAATGTCGGTTGCGATCAACGAGGATGCGGCAGGTGCAGCGTTAGTGAGAGCAATAAAGCTCGCAAAGAGAAGAGGCAAGGTGATAGGCCTCATATTCATGCGAATGCCGTGCTGGGGTTTTGGTGTGTACCGCTCTAGGACTTTTGACGAAAAATGCAAGAAGGGAGTGCGAAAGAGAAAAGAGCTTCCACACGCAGCTTTTTGTCAGGTCGTAGTGTATCGACAAAGCTTTGAAATCTGCTGATCAGAGCACATTTAGAGGCACGATGCTCTCGCACCATATAGATATTGTCAAGGATGCTCTGATGAAGTGTAATCGCACGGTGCATCTCATCATCTCACCTTTGACATCACAAGCTTTTTGGACGAACAGTCTTTTCGTAAGGATAAGTGTAAGTATGGTATACACTGGAACAACGTCTATCTGTAGATAGGGGGTTTCCTCTTGTTGGACACATTCTGCATCTCTATAGCTAAGTACACTGTGCATTCCCATATCGCTGATATCCATCTTAGACAGAGGCGATAGTGTTGTTGACGACCTTAGTGGCTGAGTCTGTGGTACCGAGGTAGGCTTTGAGGGCACAAACAATCCAAAGGTTTTCGGAGCATTCTGGCGGGCAATTGACGCAAGCTTCAGCGGTGCTGTCAACAGGAAGCTCAACAGGGGCGGCGCTGGCAAGTGCACTAAAGGTCACTGCGAGGCCGATAAGAGAGATGGAGAATCTCATCGCGATGGTGATCGTGGAATTGAGAGGTTCAGTTCGTTTGGGAAGATGTAGTTGAGATTTGAGAAGGGAAAGAGGAAGGAGCCAATGCTGGCAGCTGAATTTTTTATAATCGTAATCAAATCATTGTAAGCTGATGCAGATCGTCGAACTCTTTCGATAGAGTCAAGTCAGGGAGGGCAATATTCTTGCCGTGACTCGCAGTCAATAGATTCCAAGTATAATTTGGCGTGACTTTGACAAGACGGGGTTAGAGCAAGTTGTCGGCAACTCTCAAAATTATTTGTTCCAATATTACACTTCATCCAAATGCTATGTACAAGCCATATTATCATTAATGCCAACTTTCAATCATCTATAATACCTTGCCTTCTCTTAGTGCCTTGATATCATCATCACTCAGGGGATCCTTCTTGTCAAAGGCGTATTGGACTCTCTTTGCACGAGTCCACATCAGGATCTGGAAAGCATTTCCACCGATCTTGCCACCGTGTCCGTACTGCTTGGTATACTTTTGGAACTGCGGATCGGATTAGCACAGGATCACACCATGGGTGGAGTTAGAGTTGCTTACCTTCGTCTTCCAACCAAAGCGGTCGGCCTTCTTGGCTGGTGGCTTGACTTTGCCCTCAATCTGTGCATTCCAGTCTTCAATCTTATCTTCAATATTCGTGACACCTTCGATGGGAACTCCTGCCTCCTTGGCAAGTGCAAGAAGGTAACGGAACCAGACCTGGTTGAATCCAGCATCACCGCCAAACTCAGCCTCTCCACCCTTGCTACCACTCTTGCCATCGTCGAGGGGGATCTTCATCTATGTGCAGAGTTTCGAATGTAGTTTATGTAAGCTTATTCATACCATCCATTCTTCCTATATGCAATATGCAAAGTCATCCCAGTTTCATTCACATACCAGACGCATGCATTCTGAGAGCAGGTAGTATCATGACTCTTAGTGGACAATCCCCAGCTCAAGAGCTTGCCTACGCATGCGTAATACAATGTTGCATGAGCGGAGAAAAGTAGTTCACACCACCTCATGGGACAACAAATATGGTCGTCGCTTCCTCCAAAGGTCCATTTGACAGTCCAGAGTACTCTCCGATCTTTGTCCTGTTCTACCGGACCATTCTGACTGCATCCTAGAAACCACGCAAACTTGCTCTGCGTAGGTCATGGCAATTCTTGTCACCTCTCTGTTATTATACTCTGATCAGACCTGTTTGACTCACCTAACCATACTCTGCGTCACTTATATAGTCTCATCACTTTTCTACTAGGTCCTCATCTCCTGGTCGGGTCCATCTTCTTCGACACCTTTTCTTCGGCCAGAGAATTATCTCCACCACAAATCAAAATGTTGAACCTCTTCAAATCCCTATCTCTGCGCACGGCGCAAGACTCCAAGGCTGTTGTCAAAGCAGAACAGGTCGTCGACACCTCACTACCTCCTCCCTACATGGAACGAGAGCGATTACATCCATCCACTGATACTTGGGGCGTGAGAGATCAGGCCCTCAAGCGTTGCCTAATCTGGCGCATCGCTGCCGATTGGGATCTGAAACGCTACGTTCCTCGAACTCAAAGACCAGCCAGTCGGGAGTACAAGATTTTTGAAAGATGCTGCGCAGTTTATGGCAAGCTGCTTGGTGACCATTACGAGTCGGACAAACTTCACATTATGAAAACCAAGCTCGATGCCTATGTTTTTCAACCGGGCGAGGCACTTGGTATCGAAGCCAGTAAGTCATGCTTGGAGTTTGTTCTTTCTACACGATCATTTTTGGCGATGTGGGTGTACTTCTCAATATTTCCGTCTCTTACGAGCAACTCAGTAGCGTACCTATGTTGACTCGATCGGGAACGCAGACCTCTTAGAATTCTTCATGTTCTCCGTGCGACGCACCACGAACCATCCTGAGTACGCCCACAAAAACAAACGTCTCACTCTCTACCGCAGAGCTAAGCAGATAACTCTCCGTCGTGACGAGATCCTGCTTCTCCGCCTCATCATCGATTCCAGGATTCTCATCGACCTGCTGACTGGTCCGCAATCATCACTCGCCGTGAAGCTCAAAGCCAAGTGTGCAGACCTGCACAGGGAACATTTTTCCTGGCTGCTCGATCCCGTATGCATTAATATAGATCCTGCGCTCGACGTGCGGCGCCCAAGTATATTGGATGAATCTACGACAAACGGTCACTGGGTCCAGGTCGAGTGGCTGATGCAGCAAGCCCTGCGTCCCTGCGCTGCAATCATGGATCCAGCTCTGTCGGCCGCACAAGAGGTAGTCAAGCCGTATCTTTCACCACATACAGACCCTCTCCAGCAGCCAAACTTTTTCATGCGGATCTCGCTGGCTCATGTGGACACGCTGCCCGATCGTATCACTTGCAATACACACGAATGGTACAACTTCGATCAGATCATCGAGATGTTCCGTGTGCGAGGAGACGTAATTGACACGTATGTGTCATATGAGCCTTTTCGCAATCAGTGAGACGCTTCCAGATAGGTCGTGGTACGTTGGGAAATATTGATCAGCAGGTTGCTTCTACGCGCCTCTCAAAAGGAATTTAAGCAGAACTCTTCTCTGTAAAAAAGCTTGATAGTCTCTCCAGGGATACTAATTGAGTTGACGAAGAGAGTGTATCATTGCTTGATTGTTTTGATTGAGGTTAGTATTTGCTTCTGACACTCACTAGAGGGACAGTCGGGAGAAGTTGAAGTCGAACAGATATGATTCGGTCTATTGTCGTGAACGCGCACCTTTGCGAAAGGTAGTGTACGACTGCATTCGATGCATCAATTTTTTTATGGTGAGATTTGGTCAATCAATTGTGCTCCACTGGAAATGGTCATCTTCGCTTGTTCATAAGTCGAATTTCGAACTATGCAGCACGCTCCCCGATCAATCAGCTGGATCTTGCTACAGTAGCGGCTTCACCGCCCGAAAGACTACAAAGATGCCTCAGGAGATCGCGACATCTGGACGGAAGCTCCACGCCGACACAATCTCCATAGACGCCAAACGCTTGCGTATCGTTGAGGGTATTGGCCTCATTGGCCATGCACCCACAAACGTTCATACAACCTGGGACGCCTACAACCGGGCAAAGTTGGTATGGCCTGCTGGTGTGTTACAGTTGATCATGACGTGGCTCAATAGGGCCACGAAGACCAAAGCCGACGCATCTAACCTTATGCGACACATGAACGATTTGCAACTCGTTACTAGCAAGACTCCCTATTGGACATCAATAAGGAATAACCAGCAGGTCAGCTCTGATGAATTGTCTCGTGAGGTATCGGAAATCGTTAGTGGACGACCCACTCCAGGTTAGTGAGTCTTGACCATATCGCTCTCTCTCCGTGGACGCTACTCTGTTCCTCGAAACTACTGTGCACTATCACAATTCTCGAGGTGACACACACATCTCTATGGAGACCATTGATTACAATGAGCACTGCTTATACTGCTCTTCAGCTCTCCTAAATCGAAGAGCAAGATCTCGGCTATAGGAAAGCACAATGGTGTTGATAGTAAATATGCTATGAATCTCTATGGACGTGTCTTTGTTTCTCGATACCATCATGCGTTCTGATAATTCCTAACGTGCTAAACTCTCCTATGCGGAGGCATCTGATCACGATAAAAACAAGCTGCTCGTTACTCCTTCTCCTCTTCTAGGTCTTAAAGTGAGACATACGCTAGCAGAAGCCACAATGGTTTCTATAACAAAATCATATCCAAAGAGAGTCTGGAACACATCGCTCTTTCGATGGACCTACCATGATCTTGGAATACATCATGTACTATTATGACTACCTACTTGACATACTCTCATTTGTGGGAGAGAGTTTATCTATCTGTCTCTCTCTCATCGTGATGAGTAGTGGGTGAATACTGTCAAAATGCACGATCCTCTCTGTAACGAGACGATGACCATTGAGATTACAAGAAAGACCCTCTCTCTGCGGATACAATTCGGACTCCGAGTGCACTATGCATTCTTACGATATTCACATGGTAATTCAGTTGTAGTTGAGATGATGATACAGAACAATAGTACACAATATATCAGAAAAAGCAACAACGTTGAACAAACTATCTAACAATCCCACTGCTATCTCCATGCCCGAGCAAAAAAAAAAACGCCATATGCTTTGCATACATGCAGGAAAGCAAACCTCATCACCCAACAACACCCTTGAAACTCAGTGCTTCCAAGAACCCACTAAGATCTTCCTTCTTGACTTCTACAACTTCATGTTCGAAAGAGTCAATTCTGACTCTTGCTCCCGTCTCTTCGACAACCTCTTGGAATGCAGAGCCGAATTTGTTACTGCCGTAACCTCTCTGCTTTCTCTTTTCTGCTTGTTCCTCGTCTTCACTGTCTTCTGAGTCTGAGGAATCTGATGAGGAAGAGAGAGATTCGGCGTCAGAAGCTTCGTCATCAGAGTCGACAAAGATGCCGTTTGCCTCGTCACGCTCGCGGCGGGCTTGTTTGCGTTGAGCACGTTGCAGCGACTTCTGTGCTTTCTTTTCTGCCTTCTTGGTCTCTTTTGCAAGCTTCTTCTCTGCCCGAGCTTTCTGCTCTGCGCGGCTGCGAACACGTCCAGCTGCGGCATCTCCACCACCCAGACCAGCGACGACGTAGACACCTCTACGCTCGTCTAGAGCGGCAAGAACAAGTGCGTTGTCGGAGTTGCGTTTGGCTCCCTTTTCTGCTTCGAGCACAGAGATGGCTTCGGAGATCCAGGTAGCGAGTTTGACAAGAGCGCCAGGGTGTATGAAAAGGTTTACGTCAGGTCCTTCGCGTACAACGCCCATGCGGAAAGCTCGTAGATGGCGGATCTGATGTTTGGAGATCAGTGCACTGCCGGTGCGGAGGATGGCTCTGTGTAGATGTTGTGCGGTGGGTACGTGAGAGAGTAATAGCTGTAGCGCGGACGATGAAGGAGATAAAGCGTCGTAAGCGGCGAAGAAACGATTCGTTGTCCAGTCAGGATCCAGGATTGAAGCTTCATGCTCGAGTTGCGATGCTGAAGGTGATGAGTCGCCATTGTGTGATGTAGGTGGTGTGGGTAGTGCTTGCATACGTGAATTGTAGTTTGAAGAAAAGACTTTCATGCGGAAGTCGGTCTGTGGTGTGGCGGCGGAGATGGTGTCGAAAAACTGTTCAGTTCCAACTTCAAGGATGGCGCTTGTGATTACAGCAACATCAACGGCCGAGAGACACGCTTGCCAACCCCAAGAACGGACAAAGCCCCAGCCTTCATGTCTGTGATTATGGCTATCCTCTGAAGGTACCAGTCCATCGAGACCGTACATGGGAGCAAACTTCAAAAGACGTTCTCGAAGGCCACGCTTGAGCTCGATGTTCATATGCGTATAACCCTTCTCAGCTTCAGCCAGAGAGACACCCATCTTGGCCAGGAGCTTGTGCAATCTCCTCTTTCCAGCATCTGACCAGATGTGCAATCGTGATGAGAGGTATGGTGAGTGAAGCATGCTCTCATACAAGGACCAATGTCTGATTAGAAGGAATCGAGGCTCTGGCGACAAACGGATCGAGTTGTCCGTCGGTGATCGTGCGTGGGTAGGTATGATGCCACCAGCTTCGTCTCTTTCCCTTGCGATATCCGAGGCTGGTACTGGGTTGAGTCGGCGCACCTCGTCACGGAGCATATCACGAATCTGATCGCCTCGGCTCATGTTCCATGGATTCTGGCGTGCTTCAGAGTTCGAGGTCTTTGATTTGCCATAGAGCTCTGTAGAAGACATGCCGACCAAAGCCAACCAGAGAAGATCGTTGTCTTCACGACCAAGCTCAGAAGCAAGCGAGTACAGCATTGAGGATATTGGTTCCGAGGCTGATGTTCCCAATGAGTAGTATGCTTCCAGTACTGCTTCGTGCTTTCGCTTCATCTTGAGAAGTTTGCGGCGAAGCGAGCGTGCTGACGGTGTCTTGGACTGGAGCGGGGGCGATGAAGGGACGGGACCGAGTTGTGAAGATGAAGGATGATTGGACATTTCGAGTCGTTCGTGTCTTGATGCTGGCGATGTGGGAGTGGCAGGTATTGATGTGTTCTGGTATGATGGTCAGTATACGGATTCACCATTCGGCAGGTCGCAACATACTGAGTTACTTCGCCGCCTTTGATATGGTCTGTCGCCATCGACATCGCTGTCGGCTTCTTCCTCTGCATTATCATCACTCCATGTCTTTCGCTTCCGTGTTTGGGAGTCTTCAGCATCATCTTCCACGTCACTCTCGTCGTCGAGGTCGCCATCGTCTGCTTCCTCATCGATGTCGGGCATGTCCTGTAGAGCACAAAAGGCTTCCTTCTCGGCACTCAATTCTTGTTCGATGTCGCCATCGTCATAGACAATGATTCCTCCTCTTCCAGGTGTGTAGGACGGTAGAAGCTTGCCTGCGTCAACACCTCTCCTCCTCTTGGCCATGGCAGGGGTGATGGCCGTATCTTGATCCTCTGGCGGGGCCATGGCTCCAGTTCCGAAGACGTTTTGCAAATTCCAGGGTCTTCTCGCATCAACGACCCAGACCTCAACACCATGGTCGTACATGTTCATCTGTGTCTCCGGATCTTCACCTCCGTCCAGAGCGAGCATCTCTTCCAAGTCGACTAGTCCACCAACGCCTAGACAGACGACGATACCACCTTGACCGCCATGTTGACGCGTCAGAGGAAGAACAAGATCTTTTCCAGCGGCAGCCAATTCACTGTAGCCAGCTACTGGTTGAACTTTGTGAGGGATGTAGTCGCGTTTGAGTAGTGCTGTGAGGATTCGACATGCACAGAGGGCATCGGGGTCGAGGGATACGAGGATCAAGACTGGTGGTGAAAGCGGATGCGTGTTGCGGACCAGATGTGTGTAGAGATGCGAAAGGAGCGACCTCGGAAGATACATGGTGGAGGTGCTGCCTCAGCAAGGCATGCGTAGAGATAGATTGATGGGTGTTGGGTGCAAGGGTGTGAGAATCGTCCAATCTAAGTCGTGGTCGTGACGCGTTTTGTAAGAATATCGTAATGTGGCATGCTCCGTCTTTTCGGACTCGTAGTTGGATTGATGGTCGAGCACGGCTGTACAGTGCTTCACAGGGTGGAAAGAATGGCCGTCTGTTCGTCCGAGTCTTGGGTGTGGCCTTGTTGAACGCGGGTGGCAGGTGCAAGGGAGTTTCGAGGCACGCGAACTCACGCGTCGCGACTTCCCAAACTTCGGCGCGTCAACCATCGACCATGACCACCGATCGCCTTGGCACGCGTCAGGAAGTCAACATCGCCATTTGCTCGAGTCTTTTCTTTTTTTTCAACTTCAAGAATAATTGGACGTTGCTGTTATACTGTCATTATTACGAGGTATACATACACGAAACACTATACTGCTAATCGTCAAGTTTCCGTCTAAACAATTCCTTCCTTCCTTTGCACTCGGATTCTCTCTTCAACAGCACGACGAGGATGGATAATATCCTTGAAGCCCAGCCATTCCGTGTTGAGTGGACAAGGCCCGGTATAGATGAACAGATCATACAACAAGCCTCCAAACGCACATCCACAAAACGGTGCTACCATCGGAATCCTATATCGAGTCAGCAAGCTTGATTAAACGATCATACAGCGCAAGAAGGACAATACCAAAAGTAATACCCTCCAGCCGACCAGACTTCGTGCCCATATCCCAGGAAGTAAGACATGAGACGAGGTCCGAAATCTCTGGCAAGATTGACTGTAACTTTTAGCATGCGACCGTGTAAATTATGCGAAAATGAATACTCACTAGCATAACCTGTTTCAGCACCAAAGCATGCTCCAATTCCGAAGATCAGGAAGAAGAGTCCCAGAGGGAACCAATTGCCGCCTCCAGCCGACACTCCGTTGTTCGTGTCGTCCTTGAGAGCAAAAATTACAAACATGAGGAGGGCACTGGCCACAAACTCGGAAAAGAACATGCTGGTCTTGGTCATGTACGACTTTGGGTACGTGCAGAAGATTCCTGCTGTCGCTGTCGGACTTGGAGGTACAGTTCGGATACCATGTCCCTCGAATGCGTTAATACTGTTGACGTAGTTGCCATAGATGATGGCAGCAGCGACCAGACCTCCAAGAAACTGTGCTAGGAAGTACACTGGAAACCTTCGCCACGGAAGCTTGCGGAGCAGGCAGTTAGTGAAGGTGACTGCTGGGTTCAGGTATGCTCCAGAGTCACCAGCCACGTAAACACCAAGCATAACACCAATCGCCCATCCCCATGTAATGGATTGGTACCCTCCGTATCCGTTTCCACCAGGGGCTGTTTGGTCACCAGTACCCAAAACCACTTGAGCAACGGAACCGTCGCCAAACAGGACAAGGATCATGACACCGAAGAACTCCGCAAAGGGTTCTCGCAGAGCCAGTCGTACTTTGCTCCACCATAGTGAGGAGTACGGTGTGGCATCATGTTCCTCTGCAATCGGTGCATGCGGATGAAGACCCAACAACTTTGATCTGGTAAATTGTAATCCCTGAGACGACGACGTGGTTGTTTTCCCATTGAGGGGTGCACCGCCTGCATCTCCATGTTCTCCGATATGTTCGACATGGTCTCCTGGTCTTGTTGCCCATTTCTGCAGCTTCATGGGATCC
>SWBH01000024.1:0-34424 GCA_024195465.1 Aureobasidium sp. EXF-8845 | reverse complement strand
GATACTCGAGTAATCATGACAGTAAGCAATTGAGCAGGCCTAAACCACTGATCAATTGATAATAACCCTCTGATTGCTTATTATCAATCATTGGCCACGAAGTTCGGAGCACGGCTCGTTACGCTCTACCGTCGACGCCAAACATACGAACCGGACCAAGGCCTATGACCTGGAATTTATGAATTCAGCATGCCATTATAGATGGCGACAAAGGTGTCATTGGATTAGGAGATGACATCAGTCGAGTTGCGCCCATGGTCAAAGCCATTGCCAAATATGCTTTGCATGAAACCTTGACCATGCAAGGTAACTTTGGGACGAGTAGAATTCACAACTGGGGCCTGGATGAACCGAACGATGAGCCACCGTATGCTGGAACTAGACATATTGGTGGAGCTAGGCGAATAGAACTTCCGCCGCCATATAGCCAGTAGACGGCGATGATCACTAACAACCGTAAATGCATAATTTTACTTCTTCACAGGCCTATGAATTTTGCGTGCGAGACGTGGGTCGGCAGACTACCACAGATTTGGAAAGCAGATTATGAAATTTTGCAGTAGTAAAAAGATTTGACGTCCCAAAACGCAGATGAAAGTTCATCAGCCACAAGCTATGAAACACAATGGTGGCGAGAACATAAACCCAGGTGTGATTGAGACCTGTTTGAATAAGATTCCTGGTGTTGAAGTAAGTTCTGATATGAAGAACAATCGACTGACAGTTGATGCTGACACTTCTCAGTCATGAACGCTCGGTTGTCTAGCCAAGCAATAAAGACGTCAAACATTCCTTACAATGTGTTCGCTGACATGTACAGGCTCCACAGAGATGGCGCAATCGCAAGAGCGAGCAAAGATTACCAATTGGAGAAACTCCAACAGCTGAAAGACGTAGACAATTGCCTGTGGCCCAAGCTGAGGGGTCCGGGTCTGATGTGTGGTAATAATTCGGGTTGGTGGCACCCGGACGGTACGCCTGGTAAACCTCATGAGCGTAAGAGTCTCGATGTCTCCGCCGGACTTGAACGTGGAAGGCCTGTATCGGGAAGAGTCAAGCTTCCGTTCCTCTCGGTCCTCAAATCAAGGTACAACATCGAGGCCTTCACGGTTGTCAAAGCAGCCATATCTATCCCCAACGTCGAACAAACTGGACAGCACAGGGCCGTCTACAACAGCACTGAAGCAGGTAGAAAATGGCCCTTTGTGGAACCATGGATTCTACAACACCTGCCCAACATCATGAATTCGACTGGACCAACAATGTCATTTGCCTTCAACTTCATTGACGTCCGGCAGCATGAACCAGCAGGCAAATTCATGACGCGTATTGCAAACGCTCAGAAGCTTGATACAGAACATTGTCATGCACCCTGGACGACTATAGCGGCTGAACTTGGCCCTCTTGCACAATCATTGACCAACGTGGCTCGAAGACAACTTCTGAATTGGGATTCGTCTGAGCAAAGCCGGGCGCACGAAGGAGAGAAGTTTCTAGAACGCGTGGATCGTGCGGTTATGATGGACCTTGGATTGATGTGGAACTTCGGTCTTACTAGTCCCAGTGAGATTGCTAGATTTGTCATCTACGATGATGTTCATCTAGGTCACGGCGATGTTACGGCTGCATTGGCGCGAGTATTCGAGATTGTTCAGTGGTTGGCAGGGCCCAAATATTGGGCGAGTGATCTATCCGACATCTCACTACGTTAGTGTGATAGTCGCGATCGCTTAGCGTCCGATGGATATAGAGCTCTAGTTCTACCATCAGGTTTAAGAGACACTCTATTACGCTTCGTGTAATTACTTCTTGGTCGCAGAGCTCACGGATTTCTTGATACGTCGGGGCCTCGATGGAGCCATGCGACAGGATTTCCCACAATCACATAGCGAGTATATGGCTGCGACTACCAGCAGCTTGTTGCTTCTCCGTAGGTCTATGGAATCAAATCGCGAGTCGGGTCTATCAACATTTTGGCGATACAAAACCAAGGCAAACATAAGCTTCGTGGATATTCTCGCTGGTATACGCAATACGCAACACGAACATCTTCGACCAAATCACCCATATCACTGGATCCACTTGTCACAGCCCTTCAAGCCTGGGCTCCTAGGGTTTGGGATGCAGTCAGATGTTTGACCCTCAATTCTGTTCCAGGCCAATGAGGACCCGTGAACGAAGCAGTCCGTCTGGTAGATGGCGCTCAATCAAGTGGGAGCTTCATTGCTCTCGGTAACAACGCCACCAGCCGGAGCACCCGCCTACCGTTTAAAACTGTGCTGTCGGGTCCACAATGCGCCCTACTAACGACAAGAGGTATTTTCCAAAACAGCATGTCTTCGCACCAGGAGACAGTGCCTTCGATGTTGACATCCAACATGACTGATTCTACGAGCTCCCATGAGCTGCAAACCCTTGGAAACACATCCTCAACTTTTCACGATGGAGGTCGTGATGAGCACAATTCGCCGGACCAGGAGCTTCCCCCAGTCGACGGCGGAATCCAAGCATGGCGTGTTTTGTTGGCCGCATTCATGTTCGAAGCCATTCTTTGGGGCTTTCCGCTCTCTTTCGGTATCTTCCAAGAGTATTACACAAGCTTGCCGGAATTCGAAGGCAGTCCGTTCATCACATACATCGGAAGTATAGCGACTGGTATTGTCTACATGGGCGCACCATTGATGGCACCTCTCGTCAAAAGGTTTCCGATCTATCAGAGACACATGGTCGTTGTTGGGTGGATGATCTGTCTCGGAGGTATGGTGGCGGGCAGTTTTGCGGACACCATTGGAGCTCTGATTGTCACGCAGGGTGTGATGTATGGTGGTAAGTGTGATGCATCGACTATCAATTAACATCAGAGCTGATATCTTGCTTAGTTGGTTACCTTGTTATCTTCTACCCTGTTGTCAGTATGGTGAATGAATGGTGGGTCGCTCGCAGAGGCCTTTCTTGGGGTATATTACTTGGCTCTTCTGGTGCTTCTGGAGTGGCATATCCATTCATCATCGAAGCTCTGCTGCACAAGTACGGATACAAGATCACTTTACGCGCTATGGCTGTGGCAACAATCATCATGACTGGACCTCTACTTCCGTCTATGAAAGGACGACTACCTGCTTCGCATCGCAGCAGGCTTGCGAAGACGGACTGGAGCTTCACGCGAAAACCTATATTCTGGCTGTACATTCTATCTACTATGTCTCAAAGTCTGGGATTCTATCTCCCGAGCTTGTATCTGCCTTCATATGCCGCAACTACCGGTCTAGACTCCAAGCTCGGAGCCATGCTGATCGCACTGATGAACGTTTCTTCAGTGCTGGGACAGTTTACCTACGGTTACCTTTCTGATGGTCACTTCTCACTCAACAATCTCTTACAATCAACAATGCTGGTTTCGACTGTCGTAGCCCTTGCTCTCTGGGGGCTGGCTAAATCGTTAGCTACACTAGTCATCTTCGCATTGATCTATGGATTCTTCGCCTATGCTTTCCTGGCCATGAGAGTGAGAATGGGTACTGCTGTGGCGCCTGAACAGAGCGATACGATGACCATGTTCTGCCTCTTCTCTTTCGCCCAAGGTATTGGCAATGTCTTAGCCGGTCCCATCAGTGGAGCGCTTCTGGACCCGAAAGTTGACGTTCACGAGTATGGACTTGGAAAATACAAAGCTTTGGTCATGTTCACCGGCTGTGCGATGTTCGCGAGCGCTGCATTTCCCTCTCTGGCATATCTAGTCCCGACGAAACGTAACACTAGGTGATAGACTCCTGATTGCCAGCTTGAGATGACTAAGTCAGGCGAATGATGAATTCAACTACTTGAAGGATACAACTGTATAGTAGCAAAGATTGTAAGATCCGAGGAAACAGATTTCCCTATACGACTCCACTTAACCGCCTCGTCACCTTGAGACTTGACACAGAACGCGTCGTTGTTGAATCCCGTCTCCAAAAAGATCAAGGCGACCTGTTTTACTTGCGAACTCATGAGCTATTGTGAGATGGGTTAGTCCTGTCAGCTTTTTGATTGATTGGCCTCCCCAACAACGTCTCCAGAAGCTAGGTCCTTCTAGTTGATCACCAAGAACAGAATTTTTGGACACCAAGAGAGGCACGATTGAGAGACCACGGAAGTTTTCAATTTTAACTCCTCGGAGCGTTATAGATCGGAGCACATAAGCTGCTTTGTTCCCGTGGACTCGCGGAAGTGATTCGAACTTACTGGTCAACACCTGAGGTCGAGCTCGTTCGTGAGTGGAGTCTGGGCGATCACTACATTACTCAAACTTATATATGTCAAGATGGCAGACTATTCATCGCGGTGTCGCGATGCGACCCACGTCCTAATGCAAGTGACGGGGTCGAGCGATCAGGAAGAGTGATACGGTGCCGAAAGCGGTATTGCCGTATCGGGATGGTCGCCGACAAAGCCGACAAACACGTTGCAATTCCTCACCGAGGTCTACTACTGTACTCGCACAAAGTTGGTCACCCATAACTTGTACCTCAAACGATACAATAGATTAACACCACTGAGAACCATGGATGACAACAATGCCATCCTCGTCACCGCTGGACCTTATTAATTCCTGGCCAAATTTGAGTAAAACTGTGGCGACGTTCCAAAAACTACTTCCATACCGCCAAAAGATCATTCATGCCAGCCGGTTTTTCAGATTGACATGAGCCTTACATCTGAGCATGCGTCAATCGTTGCGCGAATAAGGAATGAGATGGTATTGTTCTGGGCGATACCTGCACTCCTAAGATGGACGAAGTGGACCAAAGACATGCGTACGATAGGGGGTGTGATGCACAGGAGTCCCTCAGATCCTAAGCCTGACTATTTTGTTCTTGTGGATTCTTTCTTCGGATTGGAAGCGCCTAAGGATCTCCCACCTACGATTGTGCCATGCGGACCCATACTGGCGGACAGCTACTCGGAGCTTGATGAACAGCATGCAAAGTTCTTGGATCAGCACCAGCGAGTACTCTATGTTGCTCTTGGAACACACATTGTTCTCGAAGGCACTGACGTTACCAAGATTCTTGAAGGTGTCTTACAAGCACTTGATGAACAATCTATCGACGGTGTCATTTGGGCGGTTGGATCTTCTCCTCGCAAAGAGCTTCCACTTACTCGGAGTTTCGCTCGTGCAAGGCAGTGTCCACGCACACTTGGTGGAATGCTCGATCAAGCAGATCCGGATCTCATTTTCCCTCTATTTAACTCCTCAACGCGCGATTCTGGAACATAAGCATACAGCATTGTTTCCAGTGGTCTCAATGGTTAGTGTGGTGTGGTATAGAGAGTCACACCACACCACACTAGGGTGTATGGTGTGGTGCGGTGTGGTGCCCCTGGTGCCCCATGGTGCCCTATAGTGCACCAGGGATGATCTAGTGGTGTAGGAGGTAGTGCAGAAGGAGGAGTTGATAGAAAAGGAGGATGTAATGAAAAGGAACAGCTTAAGTAGTTTGCATTTCAATCAATAGAAGTTGTTTCCTCCTCGTCGTCGTCGTCGTCATTGTCCTTAGACACAACGCTTCAGGCTTTACCAGACCGCTGACTCGTACCCATACGTGAGTCGTTTAGGATCCTCAGTCGAGGCGGTGAGTCTACCGTTATGGTGCGCTAAGTCAAGATGAGATCTCTTTGTGGTTGCCTTCGGGAAGGCAACGACCGGATCGGTAACGAATTCAGCAAGACACCCGAAGCCTCCAGGCCGTCTCCGACCCTGGCCGGTGGGCCATGCATGATCACCCGCAAAACTGATAAGGTTTCGTATCAGATTCTGGAAGTCGTGGAGAATTCCATCAAAGCTCGAAGCGGTCGAAGAAGGCCACCGGGAGTGCGGAGATGACCGAAATGGACACAGGCCTGATTTTGGCAGCTTGGCGCACGGCTGGGGATCTTGGCACCATCGTCTCCTGTCCTTGAAATGTTCACCACATTGTTGACTGACTATGCATCCCACAACCTGGCGCCTTGCTCACTTTGAGCAACGCTCACTCGCTGCTCTAACACAATTGTTACTAGATGACGAGATTATGACCAAAGATGTCACACAGTCCCAGATCAGGTCTCCATCAAGGACGGGAGAAAGCTCTGCCGCTCGTGCGCGAAAAGCTACGTGATCACACGCTAATCCAGGAATGGGAAATGTCACTCTGTTTAAACTCGTAGACGTTTCCCAGCTTCAGCATTGACAGCGAGTGCTAGATCAAAACCAGACAAACGCAACTGCAGCTCACGATAACTGTCCTGCCGAAAAGTCCATCGACGCTAAGAAAAACTTCATCTCATCGTCTTCTGACCTGGGGATGTGAGTCCTCGGCCAGTCCGGGACCCCTTTTGACATCCAGCGATCGTGCACAGAGCTTCTCAGCTCCGTTTGAGGTGCCAACCCTGTTATACACTGCCCTCAGCAAGCCACGAACATGTTCATGGGCCTTATGGTGCAAATGGTGAATCGAGACCATCATTTTCTGAGTCTGGAAGTGGCCCCAGGGGTAAAAACAGGTCGAGTTGTGCATTTGGAGCGGGACATACAGAATTGGGATGACTGGCAGCAGTTATAAAATGGCCAGCGTACCTCCCATTGTTGCTCTTTTGCAGCAGAGCACTACCTTCTTCAATCTTGAGTTTCACTCGTCGGGATCTGCAACTTCTTCTTCTACCTGATCAACAACCTTCCGAAAGGCTCAAGATGCTTCGCAAAGCCATCATCTTCTCTGCTATGGCAGCATTGTCTGGCGCGGCCCCTCACCCGCAACTGATCCCCTTGGACGAGATCCCAGATTACACTCCCACAGTCACTATGGTACCTGGCCTCACTGCTCAGGTCATCACATACGATCCCACTGCCGCCATCAGCGCTGCTGCCGCTGATGTCACCGATGACCCTCTTCTCCAGAAGAAACGAGATCTCCTGCAAGCTCGTGCAGCCTGTAATGCACAACCTACCATGGCGAACGTGTATGGCATTGATGTCTCCAGCGCTACTGCTT
Source organism: Aureobasidium sp. EXF-8845 (assembly GCA_024195465.1). NCBI lineage: Eukaryota > Fungi > Ascomycota > Dothideomycetes > Dothideales > Saccotheciaceae > Aureobasidium > Aureobasidium sp. EXF-8845. The sequence continues at coordinate 27,411 of SWBH01000024.1, read as the reverse complement.
TTCGTGCCGATACCATCGTCGCAGGCAAAGCCAACAATGCAGTCACTCCCAGCGGATACAGCTTGTCATTCCAGAACTCTTTGAAAGCTTCTAGCGCCTACGGTTATCTGGGCTATCAAACCGTGTCATCTTATGACCCATCGATCTGCGCAAGCAAGTGTAACTCTGTCACTGGCTGCCTGGCCTTCAACATCTACTTCGAGAGAGATCCCACAGTTGAACCTGGCTCCGGATGTACCGACCCATCAGCTTTCGCCAACATCAAATGCTCATACTGGGGAGGCAATCTCGACAGTACTACCGCAACCAACGGTGGACAGATGAGAAGCTCCTTCGAGGTCGCCATCGCTGGCAGCAATGGATACACGACCACCAAATATCAAGTCATTCCAGGCTACACTACGCCCAAATTCCTCAACACTGCCATCATTGATGCCCCCATGGATTGTAACAACCGCGATACCTACATGGGCTACAAGCTCTTCAATGAGGCCGCGTTTGATCCTCGTCTTTGCTCTGCCGCCTGTGACGCACAAAGTGCTTACAACATTGCGAACCCTCCCTCTGACGGATCCAAACCAAAGCTATGCAAGTTCTTCGATACCTATATTCTAAGCAAGAACGGAGTCGGCCAAGGACAATTCTGCAGCATGTACACCGAGCAATGGAGTGCAAGCTATGCCACCAACAAAGGTCAAACTCGAGGGTCTGACAAGTATACCATGTCGTTCAGCTTCATGTATGCCAACAACACCGATGATGGAACCCCAGCCTGTTCAGCAACAGACAGCACCTTCTGCTCTGCTTTCAACAGCTATGTTCCCCCGACTTCAACTATCGTTTCTTCGGTCACACCCGCGCTCGTTACCGTCACGAGTACCCAGATCAGCGTAGTGACTAGTACTGTGTACACCGCTACCGTCACTGCACAAGCCCAAGCAGGCCGTATCAGACGCGATGGTGGCAACAGCACCGAGACTGGTTCAGATTACAGTATTAGTATCATTGAATCGATCAACCCATCTTACACCAACAAGATCGTCGATAGTCCTCAGACTGCCACATCTACTGGTCTCGCTCGTCGTGCCATTGCTACTCCCGCCAAGTTCTCTGGCTGGCCGGCTTCCCGTGTCAGCGCATCTTGCTCAGTCATCGCCACTGGAACTGTCACGACTACCGTCGTTTCGACCGCCGCCGCCCCTCAGACGACCGTTACAGTGACTTCAACCTCGACCACCTCAATCTACGGTACTCTGACTGTACCGGGCGTCCAGCTAGCATCCCCTACAGCCATCATTGGAAGTCTTTCCGGATCGCCTGGAAGTTACGATGATGGTTACTATCATCTTGACTTGCCTTTCGCCATTGGTGCATTCGGCAAAACTTCCAGCTCGATCTGGCTCGAGATTAACGGTTGCGTTTCGCTTGAATCAGGCTTTGGCGCCTATACCAACTATGCGCTACCCACAACCGCAATCTCTGCTGATACTACTCTTCTGGGCTATTGGGATGACTTGTACATCTACCAAGGTACTCAACAGGGCATTTACTACGATATTACTGGCGAGGTTGGCTCAAGAGAGTTGAAGTTCGAATTCTATACCAGTGCCTACCAACGCTCAACTGAGTACTTCCACTTTATCATGACTTTTTACGAGAACCAGGTTGGCGTTGTCAAGTACAAGTACTTCGAAGCCTCCTACAATGGCTTGAGTGCCACTGTTGGCGCTCAAAGACTAAGCAGTACGTATACCCCCACTCACTGACTGTCATAAGACATATTGCCCTTACTAATTCTGCTCTTTTCTAAAGCTCAACAAACCATGCAATATTCTTTCAATCAGGCGGTTATCAATCCTGGCTTGGAGATCACTCTCGATACCAACACAGGTACCATGACTCACACTGGTTAAACTAGACGGTCGCTTTATCTTGGATACTTCACTAGACATCTATTCTGCATATCAAAAGTTGTTCCTCTTCACACACTCACTTTCGAACAAATATATTCCTAAGCCAATGACCTGTGCGAACGATGCATGATACCGTCAGTCGCTTTTCGACGTCATGATACGAGACTGCAAGCTCTATCTGACATGAGATCGTGGGCTCAAGTCTGATTTACTATGTTTATGGACGTCTTGTGATAAATAGATGCTAGTAGAGTATGCAAAAAGCATAAGATGAAGATTTGAAAGGCCCTGTTGATGAGTCTAATTTAACCTGACAAAAAATTCTTTTCCCTTTATAGAACGGAGTCAAACTTCTCTGGCTTATATAGAATCGCCCCTACAAACCATAATCCCAATGAACAGTGGGACGGTTGAGAGACTTGCCGACATTAACGTCAAATTCACCGAGGTAGTTGCCTACAATGAAATTAGCACAATATCGAGCATAGAGGATGATCGAAAAATTTACCTGGAGGACCATAATTACACACAGTGAAGTGCGGTGGGGTGTAAGGTCCGACGTTGGCAAGACCTTTAGGACAGTACTGAGTAGCGCAGCCAACCTTAGAAGTACCCTTCCAAACAATCTGAGAAAAGTGGCCCCAATTGTGGAAGTTGGTCATATCAGGTTGGGCTTGCCCGTAGAGACCGTTGAAGTACGAAACTTCGCCGTTGTAGAAGAGTTCTGTGATGATCGCTGTGATATTATCCGCAGCAAGACCAGCAGCGATGTTTTGACCGTAGCCACCACCATCTGTAGTTGTGTTGTGGGCATAAACACAAGTCGAGGCGATCTTGGCAGCAGTCGACGCAAGGGCGTTGTCCCAGACGAGGTTGCTTGCAGAATGATTGGCACGGTGGACGTTGTGTGAAACGAGGACTCGCTGCTGATACGTGGTGGCCTTTGCCGCAGCTGCCGATGATGACTTCGCGGTACTCAAGGTCTTCGAAGTACTGCCGACCTTAGAAGAAGTAGTGGCTGGTTTTGTTGCGATAGGTGATGCCTTCGCGGTTGAGGTTGTCTTGACTGTAGTCTTGACTGAAGAAACCTTTTGAGTCGAAGTCGTCTTTGTAGAAGTAGTAGCCCTCTTGACTATGTCGAGACCATCTACGTTGTTGGCCTGACCAGCTATGATGGGATAGCCAACCTCGTAGTCAACGCCATCTCCAAGGTCAAGCTTGACTGGACTTGCTAGACTACCGACGACCAGCGCGATACCGAAGATGAGAGAGCTAGTACGCATGTCGATATCTTTTGAGTTTGGAAGTCGTGAGGTGATGGTAAGGTCAAAGGGTCAATTATGGATATTGTCGGATACCAGATCCAGAGGGGATAGAAGGATATTGGCGTAAGTGAATTTTGTGAAATCAAGATCTGCCCGCTGATAGTGAAATTCCCAGTGTGATTTTCCAACGAGGAAAGTAGAGAATTATAGTCCTTATAAGTATTCGCCATATAGACGGTCTGGGGCAAAACTATACATACGAATGTTGCATCTTGTTGACGTAAGGGTTGCAATAATACCGTTGCAGGCGTACTGGAAGCAGATCTTACTGTACATTGTACTTTCTCATGGGAAAGTATGGCCTGGAATAGTCTAGATTCTGTGAATAGGTGACGGCAAACGGTAATGTTTCAGAGCGGCAGAAAGCTGGAGGGGAGGGAAACGTCAAAACCACGCTCAATACCTTTTTTTTACTCCCCAAAGTCTGCTCTACAGATAAGCCCACACCGCCCCACCATGGAGAAATTGGCTCTTGTGACCCAGGCCAGAGCATGTGCAACGAATGAGATGGGGAAAAGTTTGACTACCGAACGCCGAAGGGAACTGGAGTTGCGGACCCTGAGTTGTCCAACGTTTTTTGTAAGCCGGATTGAGCGCGACTCCCCAACCGCGCGCCAACGCTCCCGTTGTGACTAACGGCTATTGGAAGATGAGAGATCTTCCACAAGAAACAATGCCGCACATCACTTGTCTGCTCGAGACAGGGATCATCGAGCAGATAATGAAAAGACCAACGATCATGTGCGTCATGATTTGGATATAAGGGTTTAAGGATTTGCTGACGGTCACTAGCAGGAGCAGAAGAACCACCCGTTAATCATCAAAGCAGTCTAGGCCATGGTTCCAGACAAGGAGAGATCGTAAGAAAACAAAAGAGAATATGGATCTGCTACAGAGACCATCGAGGATGGGACATCGTCAACGTTTTGTGCTCGAAGGTCAGTTTCTCTTCAAGTTCTTCTTTGGCCGTTGCTGATGTACAGTAGAGATAGCAAAGCGGTAAGGCGCTAATAGTCAACAGATAAGACAGTTCTACGCTCCTTGATAGTAGGTCTCTAGATGAATGTCTAGCGTGTCCCTGCCTTTTCTATCCCAATTGGTAGACATAAGGACCTCACTCGGGTGTATGATGTTGAAGAGAATCATGACCGCAAGCATCAGCGTAGCATCCAGAGCATAAAGGTACGCTTCATGGCCGAGAAGAGTGCCATTGTTGCCCTGAAGGTACTCTATCACTCTGAAGGCGGATCTGACCATGATGAGTAGACTAGCCATGTACATGGTGTACGTGTGCTTTCGCCACGGCATAGAGCTGCGCGACTTCATAGTTGGTTGCCTCACCAGTCTCCAGTGGAAAACAACGGCAACAACCATGAAGAATCCGAAGAATGCAAGTTGTACGAACAGTCCCACTATGATGATGTGAGAGCCCATATCCAGAGCCGACAGGGTCCCTGATGATTGATAACCGCCACCTGCCAGGGCACGTCAGCTTCGACATAGCAGAAGTAAGGGAGTATAGAGATTACACATACCACCACCTTGGAGGAAGAAGGATAGGACGTCGCCGGTCACGAATATCTTCGTGATCCATTTGTGACGAATGACAGTGTATTGCTCTGCACCCAGTCGAGTCACGAGTCTTCCAAATTCCATGTAAATCGTCGCTGCGAACAAGGCCTGGTTGAAATTCTGCGTCAGCAAGTACACAGTTTTGTGCAAGTTCGGGAGAACACACAGGGGCCACAAGTAAGAGTATGGCTTGGATAATGTATGGTCCGAGGGTCCAGTCTGGTGACTCTTTGCTCGAAATTGCACGACCGAAGTATCCAGCAACTTCCACTGGACATCAAAATTAGCAAGGGTGCATGTATCACAGCTTAGAACAAAAAGCGAACAGAAGCCTCCGATTACTAACGGAACCATAATCCAGCACCGAGTGCGAAACATCTGCCAGCAATGGATGACAGAGGCGATAATGAAGAGGATGATGAAAGCAGCTGCAGCTGCCATGGATGGGTCGTAGTGATAAAGCTTGAATCCGCCGTCATCCTGACGGCTCGTGAGATCCATGATATGAAGCGGCTTTGACATAGCAGTGAAATAAGAAAGACCAAGCATATCTGCTGTGTTTATACGATGGCGCAGATTCGAGGATAGTTGCCAGTGTATTGGGCAGAGACGAAAAGCGCAATATATCTTATCTTTGAAGACCAGGAAAGCATGCTGTTTGATTAGTGACACAACGCTATTGTTGCACAGGACGCATTTCAGTCTACCCCTGAGATGACCCACCGACTGGAGACTAGATCAAGGATAGTCACGTATGTTGCGTATTGCGGTTTCGACCGTTCCAAACGAACTTCCATCACTAGTCGCATGAGCGTTTGATTCTCGCAAAATCTACACAGCCTTGTCGCATATTGATCCAGCGAGCGGTGTCCGACGCTTTATGTATCTCACTTATGAATGGTACTTGTGCTCCGCCACGGACGGTCATGTCGGATGCTTTTGGTATTTCGCTGGCGACCGGATGCTCGACAATCGCGACGCCGCGACGCGAGGCCGTGGTCAACGCTTCCCGTGTCTCGACGACTGACCAAGCGAGTTTCTCGAAATCATGTATCAAAGCCATTCCGCTGGTAGATCACTAGAGCCAGGTCCTTCCTTAGTCAACATTGGACGAGAGCAAACCATCGGGTGCTCGATCGGATAACCTGAAATTGTCCCTCGCCTTATTCTCAGCTCTTACTTGTAAGGATTCCCACACGGAGTCGCTCTATCAAGATCATAGGCGTTGTGGTACGTAGGACTTTGCTATTGAACTCGGATTCGTATCGCGTATCTGTCGACCATGTCTGCGTATTCCGTATCCGACGAAACTGACTTGACGACGAGGGGAATTGGACTTGGCGTCTGATCCGACATGACTCTAGCGCTTTATAGAATTTGCGCATGGCTGCGTCCAAAGCTCTACTGGCTCACTGTATATACCTCATCGTCTTGCTGCAACATTGCTCTTTATCTCTTTTCCTGCTCTCGACGACTGACACCTGGAATCTCAAACATGTCTAGCACAGAATCTGTTCACCCTTCGCTCAATGACCCGAATGCCTGGGTTCCCTACAGACCCTAATCAAGTCTGCCTGTGGCTGCCGCATTCACAGTATCGTTTAGTCTGGCGACTTTGACACATAGCGTGTTGCTCGTACGAAGGAAGACTTACTACTTTACACTTCATCATGGGCGGTATCTGTAAGCTCTCTCGACTTCACGAACTCATCGTAGTAAATCCCCGATATTTGGCGGTGTTGAGATGGTCGGATACATTGGCCGAGCCATCTCGGCAAACGACATCTGGGCCCTGGATCCGTACATCGTGCAGGGTATTCTTTTGCTTGTGGCACCCACCCTCTTCGCTGCATCGATAAATATCATCCTCAGAAGAATCATCCGCTTGGTCGGCGGAGAGCGCTAACCGGTGATATCGATCAAATGGTTGACCAAGATATTCGCCCTAGGCGACGTCGTCTCCTTTTTCATGCAGATGGCTGGTATCGGACCCCATCAATTCCTCACCCTCCGGCCTGCATGCTGATATTAACAGGTATTCAAGCTACTGGTACTCTATTGATGCTGCACACTGGCGAAAAGATCATCATTGTCGGTCTCTTCCTCAAGATTGCATTTTTCGGCTTGTTCATCGTGGTTGCGACTATCTTCCATCGACACTACTCTAGCAAGGGAGTGACGGTTTTGTAGTCCGAGGTCACGATCTGGCGCCGACAAATGTAAGCTCTGCATCGGGGATCCGGTCTCATCATGGTACGGTCCATTCTGCGTGTCGTTGAATATTTGATGGGAAACAACGGATTCTTGCTTCGACACGAGTACTTTTTGTACATGTTTGACGCTGCTCTGATGACATTACTTATGCTTGGATTCCTCATCGTACATCCAAGTCAGCTCTCGAATGCCCGACACGAGCCTGAGGAGGAGATGGAGCAAAATTGGCAGTCGTGAGTGTTGTTCACTGACTTGGGTAAAACTACGAGACACAGCAAACATTCGGCTACTGGTTCCTCGAAATCATCAGCCGGTGTTTGTGGACTGATCGCAAACAATTCAGTCCTCCGCCTAAGAAAACTGGAAGTGTTTGTTGGAGAACGCGCTTGATATGAGACTTCTTTTTGTGTTGATTCATAGCCCGAAGGTGAGCAAGCGGTATCCTTAAGGCAGAGCGGGCAGTAGTTGAAATCCACCTGTATCAAGATGCAGCATGACCCGTCGATGGAGACAGCGAGTCTTGGATCGAGGGCTTTAGGGGCGCATTCGCGGTTTGGAGACTTTACGTTTCTACTGCACTGTTCCATTGAGCACCCTAATTAAGGACAGGGATACGATGTGAAATCGATTTGCATTCAAGTTTGTCTCTCGCTTCAAGGATACCCCTAATCGTTACTCGGGCTGCAATGTTTCGAGATCATGATCTCAGTTGAGCTAACAGCCAATCAGCGGAACGTAGCCTTCTTGAAACTCAGCCGCAGTGGTTACGTATGCTCGAGACAGCAACAACTTCTGCGTTAACATGTCGTGGATGCCTTGGTCTGGATCGGCACAGGCATCAGAGATGATGGTTACGAGGTATTCTTCGTCGGTTGCAGGAATAGCGGTCCTCAGAACACATCCGGATGTGCTCAATCCAGTAAGGATCAATGACTTGATGCCCTTTTCCAGTAGGAACCCGGGTAGACCTGGCGATCTCAGGGCTGAGACATGGCCAGGGGCTCTGGTAAAGGTAAAGTCGCCGTTGTCGTAGTCTTGTCGTAGGTCTTCCGGCTCTTCATGATTGGTCTTCATGGCAGTGAGTAGACTGGATACCCGCTCGGTACCCTTGCAGGTAGAATAGGGTGCTTGTTCGATATCGATAAGGGCGTGAACGACGACAACGCCATGAGATTTTGCCCAAATCCGAAGTTTAGCCGCGGTAGCAAGTGCTGCGGGAGCGTTTGGACCGCCAGCTTTCTCAACGAATAGGGAATGAAAGTCCAACAAAAGTAGAACAGTCTGACAAGGCTGATAAGCGCCCGGGGTTGTAACGTCCGCAGGATTGAAAACAGCTTGCATACCAGTCATGGTGAAGTGGGGACGCTTGAGTACACGGGTGTTAGTGCGTGAACAAAAGAGGCGCTCAAACAATTGCGTCGAAGTAACAGCGTTGACATACAGTTCTGGATGGAGCCTTGCTTAATAACGTACTGCAGACCTGTCAACGTCACCTTGATTTCCGCCTGGACGCGTCTCGAGCGCTTTCACAGACCGGTCCTGAGCAGGCCTCGATGCCGGTTCCGGCCCGGTCCCGGAAACGCGCCATACTCACCCTACAAACTGCACTTTACACAAAGATGATGGGGCTCTGTTCATCCTCACTTGATCATTTTTCAAGCCGACACGCAAATTGTCTGACGTTACAGAGGGCATCGTATTGATCATGAGCGAACTACTGGCATGTCGCCTGCCCCAAGCAAAGCAACATGAACAGAATAAAGTCGACCTGTCTCCGGATCATCCAAGTCCTCTGGTCATGGAAACCTAGATATGATCCAGAGCCTCGCATGTATATCGACAGGCTGGATCACTCATCGTCTTTCGACAGACCAGGATTCCCAAAGGAAGAGACCAAGCTGCCAAATCAAGATACTAACGATGCGATTGCCCCGTGCGAAGTGCTGAACGACAAGCCCCATTCGGTCTTCAATTACAAATGAGTAGAGACTGATCGTTCTTTGCGCGGGTGTTTGCTCTTTTTTCTCTCCAGTGTCTGGCTCCATCTACCTGCCCGCACTCGACACCATCGCCCATGATTTGCATGTATCCTACACTCTTATCACCTTGACCGTCACCGCTTATATGGCAAGTCATCTCCCCTGTGAATTTCGCATCATTCACACAGTATATTCGTAGACTAACTTCAGTCTAGATCATGCACGGTCTCGCTCCAGCATTCATTGGCGGGGTTTCAGATGAGGCAGGACGAAGACCATCGTACGTCATCTGTTTTGTGATATGCGTCGCGGCCAACATTGGTCTAGGCGTTCAGAACAGCTGTCCGGCTTTGATGGTCCTCCGCTGTATACAGAGCGCTGGAAGCAGCGGGACTGTAGCCCTTGCCAATGCAGTTGTCGCCAATCTGGTGACTTCCCAGGAGCGTGGGATTTACGTTTCCTACATGTCCATTGCGCCCCAGGCTGATCCGGCATGGGGCCCTGTCATTAGTGTGCTCCTTGTACAGTACTTAGGCTGGCATGCTATCTTCTGGTTCTTGTTGATAGTATCGGGTGTGATTCTCGTTCCCTTCCTCCTCCTTTTCCCCGAGACCTGCAGGGAAGTAGTTGATGATGGGTCGGTTCCGCCACCAGAGTGGGATCGCTGCTACACTAACTATATTCTGGAACATCGATTGGGCGGCGCAGGAGAAGTGGCATCTCACGCAGAACGCGAAGGGCCGGTCAAGAATCGCAAATTGCGCTTTCCAAATCCCCTCAGGACTGTCAGAATCATCTTCATGAAAGAATCAGGCTTTGCGCTCTGGTACATTGCCATTGTATGTTGCGGTCTTTACGCTACTACCGTTTTGATCCCCGACCAGTTTGGCTCAGTGTATAATTTCAACGAATTGCATATCTCTCTATGTTATCTGCCTCTGGATGTGGGAAGTATGCTTGCCGCAGTCGTTCGTGGCCGTATCATCGACTCAAGATATCGCCATTACGCTGAGAAGCTAGGGCTGCCGCTGGAATACAATCGTCAGATCGATCTGAGCGACTTCCCGATTGAGAGCGCTCGCCTGGAGGTGGCACTTCCAACACTTGCTCTCAGATCACTATGCATCATTGGCTTTGGTTGGATGATAGAATACAAGGTGAACTTGGCTGGACCCTCGATCTTCCTCTTCGTCATCGGCTTTTGTGTCAGGGCTTCGATGAAAACGATCGCGGTGCTGCTTGTCGACGCGTTCCTAGGGAGAGCTGGAGCGGCCACCACGGCTAACAGCATGTGCCGTTGCTGGTTAGGAGCTGCAGCCACCTCTACCGCCTCTTCCATGATAGAGAAAGTTGGTGTAGGTTGGACGACAACATTCTTCGATGGTTTGACAATCTTGTTTAGCCCCATACTGTGGTACATCATGATCAATGGACCCAAATGGCGCCGAGCAACGCAGGAAAAGAAACAAGGGGAACAGGCCGAGAAGGCGAGAACCACGGACATTGCGGGTTAAAATGGAACGGCTTAGAGAAATGTATCGTTGACTGCCTGACATAAAGATCCCCACCATCATGATACTAACAATCGAAACTTCCCTCTATATGTTAATCCTCTATGGTTCCGTAATTCCCCTTAGACGCTCCGATTAGCCTTCTGACAGGCGACTCATTCCCACTCGTGCTCCCAGGTACCTATCCACAGACCCCCATCCAGAACTTTGCCTTCGATTGCCCTCGAAATGACGCCAAGAGACGGTCGTTGCCCAAGTGATTCATGATCCCTGGGTAAATCTTGACAATACCGGAATGTCCTTCAAGTATAGAAGATCTACTATACCGACTTGTGTTAGCCTCAGGATTCTCTGGAATGCTCGATCGAGAGAGTGGATCTTGAGGCAATCCAAGGTGATAGACGACACATATTCCGACCACTGAATGCTGATTGAGTTACTTTGACAGATTCAAGCAAGCGCCATCCGCTTGTTGGCACGAATTCATCCATTGATGGGAGATGACTCTACAACCATACACTTTATGATCAGAACACTGCACTCTCAACTTCGAAAGAGGGTCGAGAATAAGACTGAAAAGATGTCTCTCCCAGAAATGGAATTCTACGATAGTTAAATGCCGACAGAGAATGATAGGAGCGAAGTTGCTCAGCCAAATTCTCACATACCACTTTGAACTTCGTACGGGACAGAGCATTGTGCTTCATTGTCCACTAGCTACCACACGGGACAGACTCCTTACTGCGATGATTCTATGAACATGTCGATGACTGATGAGATAGCTCAGGGTTTCTTCGACCAGGGTCTCGACTTTGATCCCACAAGGTACTGGTCAAGAAAGAGGTTCTCGAGACCAGTCTGAAACCAGCTTGGAAGACCGGCCATTATGCCAATGGGGATTGGATACACGTTCATGGAGGTCCACAGAAAGGGCTTGAGGCTTACGAGTGTGAGCCTCTGCATGTCTTAGCATGAAGGAGCGCCATGGCCGATGATGGTATATGAATAAGAATAGTAAACAACGTCTAATTGGTCAACCTTGAGAGGCTTAATACGGTGGCCATTTCGTGCGCAACGAGCTAGGGGAGTACGTTAGTGATGTGTCGACCACAGTGATGCTAGGATTAACAACTTCTACAAAGGCTGCATCACAGAAATTGACCTCATTGAGCGTGGGGCCCATCAAAGGGAGCAGTCATCTTGTCTGAGCAACAAGTTCTTCTACAAATGAGGCTGACCACTAGCAAGATCAGCTTTGTACTCTTGCGGAAAGGCGAACAGGCATGCATCGATGCTGGTACGGACTCTAGCATGCAAATTCAGAACGTTCACTGGCTCTAGCCAAATATTTCACTTGCCTGATCGGGCTATGGGTGCAAATACACGTTCATATGAAGAATTGATCGGATCTTTGCAGCACAACAATCGCAAGGATTTGTTCATTTCTTATTCTCCTCTAGCTTCCTTGAGATTGCATTGATAGTTTTCACTCGGAATCTGGTTTCCACCTTGATCTCGTACCATCAATCTGCATTGCCACTGACACAAGTCTCAACTTATCAGCAGCATTAAGGTTCGAATGTTACCACGACAGCATCTATAGTCATGCGCAACATTTCGGCTTCGCTACATCGGCCCTGATCCAAGAGCCACGCCCACAAAGTATGTCTGAGTGCGATAGTTGTTGCGGACGCCATGCCTTGTACCTCGATACTTCTTGAGATAGCGTCTTGGAGAACAGCTTCAGCAGTCCGGAGGTATGAACAGTCCAACATTCTGGAAGCATAATTGCACAAAGCTAATGCCTCGAGTATCTCGATCTCCAAAGCCAACCACCTCTTGTCGTCTCGACTTCTTGCTTCAGTACATTGACAGGAGACAGAACCCAGGACTTCCAAGGCTTCGCGGTATCTTGCATTGGAGTAGAGAGCCTTTCCATAAGAAAATTGCTGCTGCAAGTTGCCAGGGGCTAGTAACTGTTGTGAGTTGTGCCAGGCTTGTAGTATGTGCTGGTTCACTCGAGCAACATGACCTCCCATCCGCAGCGCATGCTTAGAGGAACAAGCCATGTTGAGACCATCCCAGGGGTTTCCTGGGATTATACCCTCAAGTTGGTCAAATCCGCATCTCCAGCCTCGTCGTAAGTGTTCTAATGCATGTTTTGTAGGGATTTTACGCAAGTAAACATACATTTGTGTCCACGGATGCAGCTCTTCTGCAGTACGTCGAGCTCGGAGTTCAATCATTGTGCTAACTCTGTTAATGAAGACCTCGTACACTTCAGTCCAACCTTTAGTCAAAAGTAGCACGGCAACATCGCAAATGGTATCATTCAGCTTTGGATCTCGCTCTTCCAGTAACGGCTCAACAAGCCAAAGGCATCTCGAGATAAGAGCAAAGCCTTGAGTCCAGTAAGCTCGGTCGAGAAGATCGATTGCTGTAAGACAACATTTATGAAAATTGCTGACATTCGCCGAACTCCTCGCGGAAACATGACTAACCAATCCGTAAGATTCGTTGGGCACGTAGTGTTTGTTGTCGAAAGCGCCTTGGATGTATCTGATGAGGTTGAAGTAAAATTTTGCCATTGGCATGTGTTCGTCAGGGTAGCGTAGTGTTAGAAGAATTGTTGCACCTTCCTCTAAAGCTACTAGCTCGAGGAAGTAAGCCCGGAGTGTAGTATCCAGAGATCTTGCAAAGTTTGCATAAGTTTGTGACAATGTCGAGTAAGTCTTGAGAGAATTGGCGCAATCGGCCGTGCTTGACTTGATGGACGATTCTTGAGTGCACTGACTCTGTTTCGGAACAATTTCTATGTGGCCGGGCTGTATCACCATGCCTTGTGATTTCTCTGTCGGGAACATTCCTGACTTCTGTGCTCTCCGAATACGTCGCATCATTTCGCTGTAAGCGTATGGTTTGCCATTGATCAGAAACTTCATCCGAGCTGGTGATTCAAGCTCCTGCATCTTGGAGGCGAGAGCGAAGACATCGCCGAGCCTTGTGTACTTCCCACGCCTCGTGACTCTTGGTTCAGAATGATTGGGCATGTTTCGCGTTTGAGAGCCTTGACTATAGTCCAAGCTTTTTTGTGGGCTGCGTGTAGTATGTGATACACGCTGTAGGTGCTGTAGATATGACTTTGCCAGTTTCAGTCTTACAAAAAGGTAGACAGTCGAGAGCTTGCATGAAGGGTCTGACAGGGCTAAATGTACCACAAAGATTGTGGAAGCGCAAATTGCTGTAAGCCGTCACGGGGATTGGGACTACTAGAACGGAACTTGCATGAGTGAGAACAGGAGATACGCACGGTTTCCAGCTGCTGGTTGGGAATCTAGACTCAACCCCGCATACATGGCGCTCAGCTGGAGCAGGCTCTCCTCGAAGGACGGGCGGATTCTCCCGTGTTGCCTTGTAACGATGTCAAGGACCGAGAGTGTGTCCAAATGAAGGGCTCGACCTACGCATTGAACATCAATCATACGAGTCGTGGGTTGAGCATTCTGCGAGACGACTCGCCGACAAGAATTCTACGTAGATTCGCTCGACGGCAGTGCTCGCTCTTTCGTGGCCTCGCTGTTTCAAAAAAGAGAACAATCCAGAACCTGGATCCCTGCAGGATAGTGTATATAGCCGAAGGCTTGTAACTGCACACTGGACGACTTTGACGAAATCTCGGTTCGGGGAGACCGTCCCACAGGCGGGGAAACTGCAGTGAACGCTACTCTGCATTAGGATTGCGCCGGAGTCCAGCATCCCAATCGCATTTCCCTACCCCTCCTCTATGCGAACCAGCACCATAGTTCGACCAGACTCATTCTGCAAGTACTCAGCGTAGATCTCAGCAGCTCAATGAACGCTAATCTCATGCCGGAGAACCTGGGTATCATGGCGAACCACGAGGATCAGTCGGGCTTTGCACAAAGTGTCCATGACTCCGCCGTCATGCATAGCGACAGCACCGGGGACAGCGATGCAAGCTCAGGTGTTACTTTGTTCCTTATTCGGGAACCAACTAGCGCCCTGCCTTCCACTCCACAGACCGAGAATCACCCCTTGCGCTCTGTTGGATTCTGTACCAAGTCGTACGATATTGGCCACCTGATTCTCTCCCTAGGATACTTCCGAGACATGATCAGTCGTGGTTAACGTTTTGTCGCCTACAGCACACATCTTCGTGATCCCCGAGGCGCTGCTGCTGATGCAGAGCTTGAATATAGCATCCCTCGTTGTGAGAAAGGTTATAAGTGTCGGCAGCTGACCGATGTTCTAGCGACCTTCAAGCTCATCAACAACCGAACAGCTGCACAAACTCTGATAGATCACGCGAAGTCCTTAATCCCCCAAAGCACAGGAACATCTGTGCTTGAGTGAAACGCTGCCTATTAGCGTCTATTGTCCACGAGTTCCGATATCCCAACGACTGTAGCACGGTATGTCTCCAAGCTCAAGGGACATGACTTCTCTCCGACGATATTGCACGTGTAATAGTGATGAAATAATGATTCCCTTTGCGAAATTGCACTGACAAACCCGGTCCTAGCCATTCAAAACGAGCGTGGAATCACACCTAGCATACGTTTTTGTATTAAGGCTGTACCGGTAAGATCTAGAAGTTTTTCCAGGGGGACAAAAGGTGCGGCTTCAGCTAGAAAACATCGCTCGAATATAAGGATTTGCACGACGGCCACGTTGAAAGTGTTCGAGTCTCTATGGTACAGAGGGGTTCCAGGCAAAGCGACCAATACCTCGAGCAAAGCCATCATATTGTAGACGCTTCACGTCTGTTGTCAGCGAGGAAACCTGTGACCTTGGGGATGCTAAGCCGCGAATGAGCACTGACAGAAATACTCAAATGTATGCCACGTTTTCGTCTAACATGATAGGCGCTCTTGAGTGGATGAAGTGCTGCTCCGTCACATCAATACCAGTATAGATACAGAAGCAAAGGTATGAGGATAAGTGCCGTCCACACAAACGCTTCCAGTAACAGGACAATAGCGTGGCGCATCTGAGCAGAGTGCATGTGCCGCCGCTGCAACTTTGCGTCAAGGAGTCGTATCTTTTGGTTAGAGAGAGCGACACGTCGACTCTCGAGTTCGCCGACAACCGTGGAGAGGTAAGGGATACCGGAACAAAGTTCGAGGAAAGCTGAGGTTGAGGACGCTTCCATACCACGCACGAACCAGATCTGCCTTCCTTTCGCTCGGAGCTGTGCTCGTAACTGCTGAGCCGAGTAGGTGCGGATCCGACTAGCATATTCAGCGTCACTAAGACTGAACATATCAGTAAGAACCATGGTGCTCTAGTTCCAGCAAGGAGCAATCTTAATGTGGTACATTGATCTGAGGAAGGAAGTAGATGCTTGGAGTCAGAGAGATGGTGATTCATATATATGCGGCGCCTGGATTATTCAAGAATCGAAGTAAAACTATATTCTCTGAACTGTCAAAACTTTATATGCAAGCAGATGAATGGTTCGAACGACTTTCGGATAGCGGTGCGGGGTAATGAACACTAGCCAACTTGAAATTCCTTAGCTGCGCAATCTGAGTTGTGCACATACTAGCTGGGCTTTGATTCATGTATGCAAGAGCCACAATCCATGCGCCCGCTAGCCAAATATCCAGCCCGGACGTACAATCTGTTGGAATAGCTTCCAGCTCCGAGCCACGCACTACCCGCGGAATGCAGATGTGCATCTTCGAGAGGCAGCTATCGACTTGATGGACCCCACTAGCCACCGCCTTCCCATGCAAACCTGAGTACTTCGGACTCCTCAGCGCGAACATCGTGAGCACAACCTATGGCATCGATAAGTTTCCACTGAGAGCGGGACCGCTGATTTGTGTAGGCCGGGGCATCATCTCGTTCGGTTTGAGCGATGCAGTGTCCGTCCATCCTTCTGTTGCCGCTCTAAACTTGAGTAGTATCATGAATACTTTAGGTGGGTCTGTAGCGGGCATCACTGTTCTCACATACTTTCTTGGACTGTATTCACGCAAAGTCCGCCGTGTATATAACGGTTTTGGTGAGTCCAAGACTGACCATGCCCTCCATCGGCATGAGAAATAGATGGCTGGAAGGATGACGACTAACTGATTTTCTGTCTCAATTTTGGGTTCCTCGTAGATCCGCCTGTATTGGAAGACTATGCCATGCTGCTATTGTCTTGTGTCCATTCCGTATGAGAACAAACCAGAAGCGAGTGATTGATCTCTACGCGCTCAATCTAATATCTAGCAGTTCATACGTAGATGACCTAGAAAAACACAATTGATGAGGGTACTCGACTGTTGTTCCATCAGATGACCCCTGTACATGATACGTTGGACATGAGTCAGGGTCTGCCTGTCATCCAAGCGAGACTTGAATCTCTCGAGCAAGAGTACTTCAATGTCGGCGACACTCTGTCAAGCGATGTGAATGCTCAGGCACGCTATAGGGACATCTCAGTGATCGGGGATTAGTAACGAACGATTGTGCCTAAGATTGTCAGTGTGTAAGTATTCTGTTTGGCGCAATGCACACTGAATGATATAGTGAAGTACGTAAGCAGTCCTTCGATTCAGTTAACACCGCATTCATCTTTGCCGACGTGAGACGAAATAACAGATTGATATAAATCACACGAACGTTTCTCGGAATATACGGGGAATAGCTGCTTGTCGCATTCTTGCAGATATATTCTCAAGCGAGCGCAGCTTGGGCACAGGTACATCTGCGGCAATGTGTCGCCCTAGCCGAGTGCCCGCTCTCGGAACCTTTCCTTACCCTTCAGCTTGTTCTATCATGATCAGGATTGAAAGACGGCTGGATGAGAGTAGGAGCACGAGGAGTTGATCCATTAAGTTCCAGACCGAACCTTTGACTGTCAGATGTACAAATCATGTCCGGGTTTATAGTCTAGCTGAAGGAATTTGTTTGCATCCACTCACACTTTCCACTAAATGTGGTAGCGCAAGACCGACAGCTTCCATAGCCATACCAAGCCCAGCTTGATATCCAGTACCGCCAGCTCCATAGTTGTGCACGATTACACGTCCAGAACCACGTTCTTCCAACTCGATACGTGCACCACCTTGCCTGCCTGGTCGGAGGCCCGCGAAAGCTGCGAGGATCTCCGTACTCGGTGCGTCCAGCGAAGGCTCGAGAGTCGAGGTTCTTTGCCAGATAGAGTCTGCCTCGTGAGCTAATGTATCTGCAATGCTTCGAACTCTGTTAGCCTCGTGTCATGGTCATACTGAATAAACGCAAGCTCACCCGTTGTTTCTCTGCATGAAGCCTCCAAGGATGACATTGCCATTTGAATAGGGTCTGGGAATGATGTAGGTCTCGTAGTCCTTGCCGTGTCGCATGATATTGGTATCCATCTGAGGAGCCCGTGCAAGCAAGATCTGTCCTCGAACTGGGAAGCAGTTCGAATCTTCGACACCGGGCAAGTATCGAGCGGCGTTGCCTACGCAATTGAAAACGGCTTTGGTACGCTCACTGAGGAATGCATGATCTAAATGCGCAATTTTGCGTCGGAAGAACTGAACGCCCAGACTCTCAAGCTTGCTTTTCAAATACTGAATGTGTCTAGGTGCATTTATGGTCACTGTGGTGAATGAAACACCGTAAGCGACTCCTGGAACAAGTTCGTCCGTGGACAGAACTGTGAACTATCCGTGAGATCAGTAAAAGTCTCTGGCGGTTGGCAGCAGAAAAAACTCTTACGTCTTCAAGATAATCCGCAAGGGAGCTCAACTTTTGCTTCGGAGGTTTCTCGTCCCAATACTCGAACGATTGTGTTTTTCTGATGGCAGCTCTGGGGCCTTCTATCGAGGCGAGTCTCATCAAACGTTGGTAGCCAGCTTTGTCCCAGATCAGTGCGTTTTTGTCGCTTCCAGATATGGCTGAGAAGTTTGCTCCAGCCCTTTCGCGAGAGTCAGTATGGGATCCAGATCTCGACAAGCATCTCGAAGGTCAGCAACATACCACGGCGAAGTATAGTCGACGGATGTGTCCCCAGGCAGATGTTGCGCAACAACTGTGGTACGATGACCGTATCCATTCTCGGCAAGGATAAGCGCGACATCGAGCCCTATCACACCGGCTCTATTTTGAAGCACAGTCAGATCTTCGCTCAGCTATGTTTGTGAGCCTTGACCTACCCAACAACCACTATCGTATCTTGCATATCTCCCGAGAAATATCGTAGTGTGTCGATGCCACTAAACTGTGGCCGCAGACCCTTTCGACTTGTCTCGATGAGATGGGGACTAGATATTGTTGTCGTGAGACGAAGCGACGTTGCATCACTGGACGGCTCTTGTCAAATGGCCGCGTCATATCAGCCGACATGTTATTGGCGTATCGGCATTGACCCCTCCTTCGTCAAACGTCAACGAATGTGTCCAACGCCGATGAAATGATCACCGGAGCACATATCTCCAACACCGTTCCACTCCGGAGCAGGATGTGGGGGATGTGAGATGGCGGATGTGGAATGCCTATCAGCGCTGATAGGGATGCACGGTCCCGGCTTGGCAGTCCTATCAGATCCGGTCAAGTCATGGTCCCTATACCCGTACAAACCAATAAGCCAGGGATCGGGCATTTGTATCCGGTGGATGAAGTGAATGTCTTTTGCTGAACCTAAGATTCAACAAGTGATCCCAAGGCGGTGCCTCTGCTACAATGACAAGATTTCCACCTTCAGCAGCGCTTAAAGTCGCAGACTCGACCCATAGAGTGCCAGAACAATGGCTCGGGAAACTTGACCCAGAATGGACCAGGACATGGAACCTCCACGGTGGACATCATCGTCAAGCCGAGGAGGTTTCGATAGAAGAAGTTCGCAAAGATCCTGTAGCGTATAGCTTCACATATCCAACATGGGAAGGTCAGTAGAGCCGCTGTTTCACAAGCAACACCAGTGTTGAAGTGCAATAGGACCCCAAGTCTTCTCCGAGAAGGAGCACGACATACCTGTGACGAGACCAACAGGTCAGATCAAGGTCCGAGTGTACACTCCTGAAGGCCCAGGCCCTTTTCCTGTACATATCAATTATCATGGAGGTAAGTCTGCATCACTTCAAGATCAAGACATGTCACTGATTCAGGGCCAGGAGGATGGATTCTGGGCAGTCTCAAGAGTGAAGCCGCCTGGTGCCGAAGTGTTTGCAACGTGACTGGTATCATGGTCATGGATGTCGATTATCGATTGGCACCAGAGTTCGTCTTCCCAGCAGCAATCTACGACTCCTGGGACGCCCTGCAATGGGTCTGTCATCCAGATCAATGAACACAAGGCTACATCCTAACGTCTTCCAGGTCATCTCTCAGGCTGAAAGGCTCAATATCGACGCGAGCCGGGTCTCGATAGGCGGTCTCTCAGCTGGCGGGCATATGTCTGCTGTTCTGTCTCACATGGCCCGTGATGAAGGACTCGAACTTAGGCTTGCTTTGATGATTGTACCATCGACTGACTTCAGATGGTTGATCGCACCGGAACCAATTCGTTCAGAGATCGCGGAACGATATTCGAGTACAGTGCTGTACAAAGATGCGCCGTGGGGTGGATTGAAGAGAGAGCGATGGTTCTTGGACTATTGGATTCCCACAGGTAAGTCAAACATGCGCATTGTATGTTGGTCACTGTGTTAACGTCGAAGCAGAGATCAGAGCGTCTGCATGTGTGGATTGGATGGCGTCGCCTATATTGGCAAAGTCTTTCAAGGACCTCCCGCCAACACACATCATCACAGCCGAATTTGACATATGTCGAGATGAGGCGCAAAGATATGCGGAGTTGTTGGTCAAAGAAGGCAACAAGGTGACTCAAAAGTGTTACTCAGGAATGCCTCATGCATTTGGACACTACATCCATCCGAAGAAAGGATTGACCAAGAGTCGCGAATACCTTGACGACACTTGTGAGATTCTACGGCAAGCGCACGGCGTCTAAGGTCTCTTATCATATGCAGGTCGTGTGTGACTTGCGTATTCCGGTGAAAATTGCCAGATATGACGCTGTGGTAGATATACCAGTCAATAAACTTCGAGTTCCTGCTGTCTGGGTGTTTGTATTGTGCCTCGTCGAAAGTCATTGTGTGTGGTGCTTGATGTTTCGATCTCATGTTCACGCGTCAGGGAACCCGATGGCACGAGCAGCCGCTACTCGGGTTCACCGACGTACAACCACGCGGCGTAGATTCCTATCAGGAGAAGATGTGCTAGGTGCGAGCTGATATGAGCTTTGGTCTGGTTGCCTGCTCGAAAAGTAGCTTGTCGGAAATGGAAATCGCATCGTGCGGTCATGCCAAGCCCGAGCGACGCCGCCAGCGGCTGCTTGCTGAAGAAACTCGCCCCGAGGTTCTGTCCTTCCACTCTGTGCCTCTCGATCCGGAGACTATGCGCCGGTATATGAGCAAGTCACAAAGAGCATGCGACAGCTGCAGGGTCCGAAAAAGCGCGTGTCGAATAGACTCTTCTCCGCCGTGCCGACTTTGTCATCTCTCCGGGCGGCAATGCACCTTCGAGAAGACCTTTCGGGCAACGCGCAGCATTCCAGGTGGTCCTGTGTCGCGTGTGTCTCCAGGCACCGTGAATCAAACATCGTCAGCGATTACGGGTTCGAGGGTGGCAGAGCCTTACTTTGATTCAATGCCAGCCAGCGACGCGCAGTTCGGACAACAGAACCCCGAGGAGCTGCTAAACAACGACCTTCGTGATCATGACACCGAGGATTTTGCACCTGAATATCTCTTGTCCGGTGAGCTGGGTGGTGTCGAAGACGATTCGTGGCTCGATCAAGCCATGATGGACATCGGCATGCAAGCTTTCGACCAAGTGGACGCTTCACCGAACGCTGCTGCGACAAATGAAGCCAGCGGTTCCCTTGCGGCTCAACCACAAGAGGAGTCCATCAGTATTGTTTGTGGTCTGACAGGAGACATGGATCCTTATCTTATGCAGCGATACAACTTTGATTCCAACAACAACTTTGTCTTCAAAAGACTGACTGTACGATCAATGTCGCAAGATGTTCATCCGGTTCAACTGCTCATGTTCAATGCTCCAGAGGAGATGAAAACGTCAGCTACCGACACCGTCCGAGAAAATCTGGAGGAACTGGTGAGCCCGGACGTGGGTCTCAGATTGATCTCTCTGTATGTGATTCGCGCTACCAACAGGTTTGCGCTTAGCTTGACTGACTGTTGTAGATACTACCAATTCGTTTACCCTCATTTTCCAGTCATTCCTCTCGCGACACCCCCGGATCCCAGGAGGTCAGATCCTTCTCTTCTCGCCGCGATTTATCTTGTGACACTCTCATTCGCTGGCTTCGATGACTATCTCTCTGTCCAGATAGCGTATGATTTGCCGGATAATGAGAAATTGTGGGATCTGGCCTTGTCTGCAACGCAGCAGGAGTTGCACAAACCGACGTTTGCTATGCTACAAACAGTAATACTTCTTCTTGTTGCTCCGTCGCCCAAGCCATTGATGCCAGACTATTCGACAAAATGGTCACTTGTTGGCACAATGGCCACCGTTTCCCAAACATTGGGCTTGCAATTCGATGCCAGCGGTTGGAAAATATCCTTGGGCGAACTTGAACTTCGAAAGCGCTTGTCATGGGTTGTCGAAATGATTGACGTTTGGCATGCCGCAGTACTAGGTCGCACATGCTTGATACGGGAAGACAGTTGGTTGGTCAAAGAGCCACAGTTGACCGACTTTTCCGATCAAAAAAGCCAGACTACAATGTCAAAGCACTTCATACATATGTACAGGTTGACCATAATTCTCCGCCAGGTTTTAAACAAGCTCTTGTAAGTGTTGCACGTGGTGTTTCTTTCGACCGAAGCTGACACGAACAAGTTCTCTCAAGGCTGTCCAGATTCTTGCCAGGGACTACGATATGACACTGCGGAATGTACAGGTGTCTATGGAAGAGCTTAATCGATGGTCAATCGTCGCGCTCGAGATTGAGTCCGAAGCAAAGTTCGAAGATGTCAACCTTTCAGGCCCGATGTTGCTTGGTGGCCATTTCGTCAAAGTGCTTCTGTTTCGCGCTATACTTAGACCCTTTCAGATAGCCTCGCGAAGTGGAGATCCAGCACTAGCCGACCCACGCGAAGTTGAAGCGCATCGTTTGTCTAGAGCTGGAGCCAAGGCTTGCGTTGCAAGTTTCATGGTATTTACGGTGGAGTTACGCAGCGGATGGATTAATGGATTTTGGCCATTTTGTAAGTAGTTCAATGTGCCAGCCAGCAAGTTACTAATGTGATTTCTAGGGTGCACATTAGCTTGGTCTACTCTTTGCAACCTTGCACTCATGCTTCATGTCTCCGCGGACACTCTTGAAGAAGCACAGGAGTGTCAAGTTTCTCTAGACCAAGCACGAAAAGCCATCAGACTCCACGCGAAATCACTTGACGTTCTACGATTCTCACTCTTGCGCATTGACAGCATATTCTGGAAAGGATTGGATAACGTGTTGACCACAAGATTGAAGCAGTCAGCTACGAACAAATGAAATATGTGACGCGTTTATTAGTGCTCAACAATGTTGTGTCTGGGTGACAGCTCTGTCGGACCTGAAACTACTTTCGCCATCTCTCTTCCTCGATGGCAAGCTTGCCCCCATGCTCAGCCACCCCTGTCACTTCAAGCTCTATGGTCGCTGCTTCTTGTCCTGCGATGACAGGCAGGTCGTCGAAAGAATTCCTGAAGCAGAGGTAAAGCCCACAGCCAGCAACAAACCCGACAATCCCAAGAGAGGCATACATCCAAACGAGGTATGGGTCTTGAGACACGGGTGCAAGTGCGATACATATCGCAGCCGCGATACCGATTGTGAGCCAAAACAAGGCTGAGACAAGGGAACGCAGACTTCACTAAGGTCAGTGTATTGCACTGTATGATCAGAGATGGAGACGACACATACCTGGTGGGTGCCTTTGTGTATGCTAATTCCAGGCCTGTGATGATCACAAATGCTTCCGAGAAAGCGACCAAGATGTAAGCCGGGGCCTGAATCCAAACATGAATGCTCTCCGGGGGCGAATCGTAGATGTAATGCTGGAGTACAGCTGCGTACACCATTGCGATCGAAGCCATGATGAAACCAGAAGTCATCTTCAAGACAGGACTAAAGTTGATCTTGTACTTGCGAAGCACTGGGTATATCACAACTAGTTCGCATGTCAGTCCGTCATCCTTTGACCATATTGCT
Organism: Aureobasidium sp. EXF-8845; assembly: GCA_024195465.1. Lineage (NCBI taxonomy): Eukaryota > Fungi > Ascomycota > Dothideomycetes > Dothideales > Saccotheciaceae > Aureobasidium > Aureobasidium sp. EXF-8845. Next base: position 3,669 of record SWBH01000024.1, on the reverse strand, counting down.
CGGTTCATGACTCACAATCAAGAAGGGGAATGAAGATGATCAAGGCGATTGGATCGAGGTTCTGCAGCAAATCGTTCGGAGTGCCGTGCAGCGCCATGGCCCCGGCTTGCGAGATGAGATTGTTCCAGATCTGGATCCAGCAGACGAAGTAGAGAGGCAAGAACAGGAAGAACTTTGAAACAATCAGTCGCCGTAAACTTCGACCGCACCTTGGAGTTTGACACGTACCTTGCAAGCGGTAATGCCGGACTGCACGTCCTTCACAGCTTTGTCGGTGAAGTTTGACGATCCCGCAAAGCGATGACGTTCGAGAGTTCCTCGAGCCTGCAATGTACTTGGTCTTGCGTTCTCGAACCCACCCTCCTTGACCGCGATAGTCACAATCTTGACGGCATCGATGACCGCTGAGCCATGAGGAGGTGTCTTGATGAAACGCTTACTGCCCGAGATGAACACGGCCGCAGCAATCACAATGACTCTATTGACTGTGAGCGAATGGTCTAGAGACTTGGACGGGATATTCAAGCACACGTACACCAAAGGGATGAGGTACGCAGCCCAGAAGGAAACATGCGCTTCGACGTTGACGGTGATCAAGGGCGAGAGGGCGCCGACATTCACAGCCCAGTAAAACCTGCATCGGATCAGCGCCGTACTCTGCCCATCTCAACACATCTTGCAACATACCAATTGAACATGCGCTCTACAGTCAGCTCAGGATCCACGACGACCCATTCGCCTGATTTCAGCTGCTTGGTATAAGCCGTGTCCGGGCGGTACTGCTCCGCACACATCGGATTGACGTTGGCCTTGATACTTCCAGTGCCTAGGCCGATAACCACCATGGCAGCGATCAGACCCCTGAACCCTGCACCAGACTCGATGCCAGCCGGAGTTGCTGTTGTAACCAAGATAACAAGGCCAACGATGTACACACCACATGCTGCTACGATGGTCTTGAATCTGCCAAGGTACTGATCTGCGATGATGGCTCCGATCACTGTAGAAGCGTAGGCCCAAAATTTGAAGAAGTTACCCAATGCGGTTGCCACAGCCTGGCCTTTGCCTAGCGCTCCCGGCAGATCAGAACTGGGGTCGTGAGGATTCCTATGATTGTCAGTCCATGTGGTGCTTCTGGTCACTTGAGTTTATATACTTGATGTAATTCTGAATGGGTGCACTCAGTCCGAAGTAGGTGAATCTTTCGCCCAACTCGACAATGAGGATGAGAAGGACAACCCATGGGATGCGATCTGGGACACGACGCAATTTGCTGTGCTCAACATCGGCTGGCTGATCATGCTGGTAAGACGAGTCGTGATCATCCATCTCGAGGGTGGCGGTGTCGTGGGTATTTGTTCTTCGACTGGTTGTAGTGAGGCCTTATGAACGATGGAGTATGGATTATGTTATGATAAAAGCTGCGTCGATCTGTTGATACATATCATTGCACACAGGTCGTGTTTGTCCATCTCACTGAACCTTGAGCGTGTGTTATCGCTGAGGCTCCAACCCCGCAAATCGCCCTATCGTCCTTGTGACTGTTGCGGCAACTCCGATCATGTCCGATCTGCCAAGACGAATGCCGCCAATCAGGAGTTGACATGGCTTTTTCGGTGGAAGCGATAGTCACCCTGGTCATGGCCCTCGGAATAGTCTTTTTCCCGTGTATATCCGACCTATTCCTGCTTGATCGCAGTGTTTGGGCCGAATAGCCTGAAACCTTCGCTGAGGAACTCAACTCTTTCACGGATGAGGACGTCCACCATGTACATGAAAGTAAGTCAAGTTGCCAAAGCAGGTAGCCAAACACAACGCATCTCACGGCAGCGATCAGATAAGACAAGAAAGATTCTCGACCAGAAGATCGAACTGTACATACCTGCGCCAAAGATAACGGCTTTCTGTAGCATTTTCTTGTCCTTCGGAACTTGCACACAAAGCTTGATCAAAAAACGTGTCCTGATTGCGACGACGATGATGAGGGAGACGAAAGACAGCTCATGTACTATCTGCTCGTTCGTGATATTAGATCGCGGATGTGGCAGGAGACCAATTGCCCTGCGAATATCTACCCAGTCCGCCTTGTCATACATCCTTCTTGGTTTTCTGGTTGCCCTAGCTTCCTAGGGCATCCTGAATCGAGTCTCTATGACTCTATAGTCTCCTCCGTGGTCTATGTTAGAGGTTCTGCACAGAATCACGGCAGCCTGCAGTCCTGCCGTCACTAAGACCAGATCAATCGTAGTCTGATGCGATCCGTTGTTGTGCGAATAGGTTGTCTTTTATCTCTTCAGTATTCAGCAATCAAGAGGTAGAGAATAGCTTTATTTCAGGGGGAAAAATAGAATTATTATGTAACTTAAAGACTATGGGCAGCTCTAATGATGTTGCAAGTGTCCTCAACATACTCATAACTCTTCTTAAGGCCACGTTTGGGATGGTTGTAATGACCAAATGCGTGAGGCACACCAGCGTAACACTTCATCGTGACCTTGTTGCCATGCTTCTGCATCTTCTCGCCGTACTGATGGGACTCATCACGACTAAGACCGAACTCAGCTGTGACGATGTGTGTTCGTGGTAGCGATTGAAAATCGGGTGCCAGCATTGGAGAAGCCATCCAGTCACCCATGACAGCCTTGCGGAACCCTGGTCGATCGGGATCCAGTAGTCCATGAACCAGTCCATCCTACGACGAGGCCCCCAAGGATTATTTTCTACCAGAGCGATGCTTGGATATAGCTGAGCAACAGCAGACCGCTCAGATGGTCCACCAATAGCCCAGCGGATGTCCGTGGAGGGCACAACCAAATAACGAATTGTACCATCCTATCCATCGTTGCAACAAGCATTGAGAAATTAGCTACGTGGATTATAAGCTTGAAATCATGTCTTCCACCAAAGGCAATCATCAAATCGCGACAGCCCAAGCCCTGGGCGATCCCTCATTCTTTGACGAGACTGCTCCAGAGCACGCGAATTTAAGGCGTGTACCAGGCCGCATACCATGGTTCCTTTTCATCATCTGTGTTGTTGAGGTAAAGTATTCTGACCGGCTACGACAACTCATTCATGCATCGGGTATGCTGACACGCAATCCATGCAGTTTGGAGAGCGCTTCGTCTACCTTGGAATTTCTGGACCACTCCAAAACTACATCCAGCGACCTTATCAACCTGGTTCCGGCGTACCTGGGGCACTTGGCAAAGGTCAATCAGTTGGCGTCGCCCTGGGTGACTTCTTCAAGTTTTGGTCATACTTCTGCGTCTTTGGTGGCGCCATCGTAGCCGACCAGTACCTCGGCAGATATCGCACGATTCTTGCAGCTTCACCCATCTACATCTCTGGGCTGATCATACTGGTCGTAACCTCTGCACCGTTCGCCATTACAGCGAGTGCTTCAATGGGTGGCCTTGTCACTGCGATGGTCTTGATCGGGATTGGCACAGGAGGACTCAAAGCTTGCATCGCTGCTCTTTGTGGTGAGCAGACCACCAATGAGGGAAGGCGTCTACGAACCCTGGAGTCTGGAGAGGTTGTAGTGGTTGATCCTGCTCTGACTACCGAAGTTGACTATGGATGGAGTGGAGTAGAGTAGGGGTCAGATCTACTCTACTCCAGTGGATCTTGGCTGGAGTAGAATTCTAGTGGAGCAGAGTAGAACTC
>SWBH01000023.1:0-34797 GCA_024195465.1 Aureobasidium sp. EXF-8845 | reverse complement strand
TTCCGACCACAATTACGGCACGTGTCCAGCATGTCGTAAACCTATCAAACCAAAGGGAAAGACTCAAATCGTCCCACTGACGTTGATGAAAGCAAGGAAAAAGTAGAAGTGACCATCATAACGATGATGTGGGTTATTGATTACAGGGTTCTGGCGTCTTTTTGGAAATATGGTTTCAACTTTTAAGCTCTATACCCACCCGCTGTTTATGAATTATCGCAGCTGTTCAAGCAATCAATCAGATTAATCAATATGCATTACTGCACGCTTGCATCAATCCCTGTCCTTCCCGTGTGTATCAATCTGGGGAGGCACAAGGCGTAGCAAACAAGCCGTGCGGCAGAACCCCGTTTCCTGCGGGTCTGGAAACTTGATTCCATGAATCACTTCGAGGCACCCGAAAAGCATCTCGATCTGTGCCGTAGTCTACCCTATAAGCAGGCAAAAGGGGAGGATCAACGAGGCTCATTCTGGGTTCTACACGATTCATCCCCGGATCGTCAACCCCCGCCATGACATAATAAACGATGAACAGCTCCCTCGTCATTCGAACGACCTCGGAAACCTGAACTTGATCACTACTTCCTTCCAGCCCCTCTTCGATTCTCTTGACTTTCAATTCATTTACCTTTGATATCACAGACCAAAACACAAACAACAACAACACAACAAAACAACATGGAGACTATCAGAAACGCAGCAACTGCCGCAGCCAGCCTCGTGGGCCTAGGCGGTACCGAGGAGAACAGAGGTAAGCAACCAACAAGACGCTAGCAAAGTGTTTTCCAAACCAAGGGAGAATAGATTGTGGGAACTGAAGCACGCACTGGAGAGCTGGATCATCACGAGCTTTCAATGAATCGCTTCAGTTATCATTAGCTGTTGTGTCATATGCCAGATCCTACCAGACAGTCATACAAATACACTTGGGAACAGTGCTAACATCTATTATCAGAGAACGAAACCAACACCAGCCACATCGCTGGCGGACAAGCCCCTCAATACTCCACTACTGGCACAACTCAATCTGGTGTCGAGCCTGTCTCAGGCAAGCTTGGTCGTGGAGAGGCTGGCGAGCCCTACGATGCTGGCAACGTTGATGGTAATTCCATACTATCGTGCTCAAATGTTCTGCACGTTCTAACACATGTCACGTACAGGACTCGGTGGTAGCTCTACCCAAAACACTTCCTCCGACTACTCCTCCAGCCGCAGCACAGGCACTGGACTCGGAAGTGGTCTGACGGGCGGCAGTGTCAACAGCGGACCCACTGGCTCAGGCATCGGTTCGACCACCAACACAAGCGGACCCACTGGTTCAGGCTTTGGTTCGAACACCAATACATCCAACACTTCCTCTTCCGAGCCTCTGTCAGAGAAGGTCCGTGAGACCCTCGGCGTCGGTAGTGGCAACAAGCAAAGCACTGGCTTGGGTGGTCGTGATGATGGACCTGGATACGGCACAGCTCCAAACCGTGATAGAAACAGCTCTCTCGGCTCTGCTATCGGACACGGATCCAACCCCAACAAGTACTCCTACGACTCGAACACCGCTCCTGGAATCGGTGGACAACGTATTGGTGATGACTTCAGCAGCTCCAACACTAGAAGCGAGGGTAGAGCCTCTCTCCCTACTGGCCTGGGCTCTGATGTTGGTGCAGGTAGATCTGCTGGAGGCCTGACAGGTCGCTCTGGTAACGACAACTACTCTTCTGGTACTGGTCAGAGTCTCACTGAGAAGGCAAAGGAGTACCTACCTGGCACTGGCAACCAATCCTCATCCGGAGGCTTCGCAAGCCGCCCTGACGACAACAGTTACTCTTCGTCTGGAAACTTGGCAGGTCGCTCCGAGAATGATAGCTACTCTTCTGGCACGGGCAAAAGTCTCACTGAGAAGGTCAAGGACTACCTTCCTGGCACCGGCAGCCAGACTTCATCTGGAGGTGTGACTGGCCGCTCCAGCAACGACACGTACTCTTCGAGCACTGGTGGCGAGAGCCTGACCCAGAAGGCCCAGGATTATCTCCCTGGTACTGGCAACAACTCGAACCGTCAGAACGACTCAGCACTTGCCGGCGCCAGAGAAGTCATTTCCGGCTCTGGCCGTGATGGATCTGGTTACAACAGCTCTTCTACCTACGGATCCAGCAACACCTCATCTCTGCCCGTCCGCTCTCACGATTCGAGCTTGACTGGCGACAGAGGTCTTACCGGCTCTAGCACTGGATCATCCGGTCTCACCAGCGGCCTGACTGGCTCCAGCACTACTGGTTCTCACAGCCACAGCCATGGTATCAGCGGAGCTCCTTTCGATCAAGGTAAGTTTGACTCTTCTTCGTCCATCCTTCGTCACTAATGTAAGACACAGAACGCGAAGGTTACGTGCCTCACGGTGGCCACCCCATCGGTGAAGCCGCTCACAACACCGAAGATGGCAAACAGACTTGGCTCGACTACCGCAACGACCCCAACCTCCCTGTCGCTCGCGCCAACCCAGCTGATCTGTAAATCATGGATGGCTATAACTAGCAGGATGGCATAACGAACAAAAGGCATGAGCGAACGAAACAATGGAAATGTATACTTTATGATGTCTTGTAACACAGTCAATATGTTCATGGAAAAACTTTACTTTGCTTACATCTAGTCCAATGCTTTGTACGACTTGCCTGCCGTGACCTCTCTCTCTCACTTGAGACCCTATTAGGTTTCTTCGTTGATCTCCTGGTACATGCACATAAGATGAAACAGGACCGTAAGACTCTTCACTCCAGCTACGACGCTTGCCCAAACCCGAAACAATAATCAAAACGTCTCCTCCATGCCTGTACATGGTGATGAAGCTTTGTGAATACATAGTGGTGTCTCATTCAGAGTATATCAGGAGAAGAGATTCTATTACAATATCTAGCATAGGGTCAGGAAGTTACACACTTTACTGCTCGACTTCGAGCACACTCTCTGCAGCTTCAACAAGCAGTCCAAACACCTTTCTAATCCCCTCTTCACTCGCCAGCGGATTAGCACTGACCACGCGGATGGCATAAGTATCCCCCACCAACGAACTCGTCAAGAATACTTTTTTGCTCTGATCAATAATCTCGTATACCTTTTTCGTGTTTGCATTTGCTTGTTTCAACGTCGAAGAGTCGGGTTGTTGAGGGATGACAGCGAGGTGAGAGTCTTGGTATGGCACACTGTGCTCGGCATCTGGTTCTCCTTCTGTCGTTGCGGGTTTGGGAGCGAGGTGTTTGCGGGCGGGGTTGACGGTGAGGACCACAAGAGCAAAGGCTGGTGGTGTGATGATGGTGAAAAGATCGCTTCGACTCCTGATCAACTCCACGAAGAGATCGGAGAGCTTGAGATGATGTGAAATGTGCTTTTTCAGTCCTTCGACACCCCAAGTCCTGATGACAAACCAGACTTTGAGAGCGCGGAAACGGCGGCCTAGGGGGATTTGCCAATCGCGGTAATCGGTCACGAGGCCTTGGTCTGAGAACTCGTTGCGTAAGTAAGCTGGTGTGATTGATAGTGCGTCTGTGAGATCGCGGCGGTTTTGGACAAAGAGACATGAAGCGTCAAAATTGGTGAGGAGCCATTTGTGCATATTCGTGTCGAAGGAGTCAAAGGTGGAGAAGTGTTTGCAGTAGTGTTGGTACTCGGGAAGGACGAGAGCGACACCGGCGTATGCAGCATCGACGTGGATCCAGATATCAGGGTAATCCTTCTTGACTTCTGCGATGGACTCAAAGTCATCCACAGCACAAGTATTCGTTGTTCCCAGGGATACAGTCAAGAAGTATGGTTCCAACCCTTGAGCCTTCAGCTTCTCGATGGTAGAACGAAGCTCATGGCCTTGAAGGGCCAAGTTGTTGGACATCAAAGTGTCAATACTGCGGAACCTTGTGCCTGCGATATTTGCACCCTTGTGGGTGGAACTGTGGGTGTGTTTTGTAGCCAATGCAACGAGTTTACTTCTAATCTCGGCAGAGCGATCTTCCTTTTGTTCTTCGGTGAGGATAACGCCTTCTTTCGCGAGTGTCCTTGTGATGTAGCGTTCGCGTGCTGCAACCATGCAAGTCACAATGGCTTCGGAGGCGGAACCCTGGATGACACCACCACCCTTGCCTTTAGACAAGAAGCATTCGGGCAGTGCGAGCATTTGTGCGACCCAATCCATGACAATCGTCTCCAGTTCGGTGACGGCTGGCGAGCAGAGCCAGTTGAAGGCGGGAACGGTCAAAGCTGCAGACCACAGCTCTCCCATCATTCCAGGGTATGAACTGCTGGCAGGGAAGAAAGCCATAAAGTCAGGACTCTGCCAATGTGTCATGCCAGGCATGATCTTGGATTCCATGTCTGCTCTTATCTTGTCCCAGCTCTCGGCATCGGAGGGTGGTGATTGTGGCAGTAACTTTGCGAGATAACCAGGTTCGACGGAAGGAAGGACAGGGCGGTCGGCGATATTGTCGTAGTAGTCTGTGATGTCCTGAATGGCTTCTGTTGCTGCATTGTTGAACTGACTCGACGTCATGCCCATGGGCGGAACGGTACGTTCATCGCGGACTGTCTTGCTAGACTCGCTGCCGGTGCCATTGACATTACGGCTCGGAAGAGATTGACTGCTCATCTTGGCCACGCTTGTATACCTCAGGGCTCGAGAAAGGATATGGCGACGTACGGGAAGCATCAAGCTGTCGTGTCGTTGGGGAGGAGCTCACAAGGTTCGTAATATATTCTCCATCACCGCGGAACCAGATTCCGCACCTTGCTCCACTCACGCCTTTTTATCGACATTCCGCCCCATAGATGAATCATAATATTCCGCTGCGGTCGGACGATGAAATATTTTCTTTCTGACATCTCCGAGGTCGCATTGTGGCATTATTGTGAATACAATTCATCTCGGAATTCATGCGATCTGATGGATACAGCAATATGCAGCAATAACAAAAGTATTACAGACCTGATTCTGCACCTTCGCCTCATCCTGGTGAGTGCAGTATATCTTATGATGCTGGAGCCACATCATCGAATGTTTGCTGTGACCAGAGCAATTCGATACTCTGTGTCCGAGCAGACAAAGTATGACATATATTTGTACAGACCACAATCTATAGCTTCCGGGAACAACCGCAGCCCACGAGTCATACTATGAAGAAGGTTACGCAATAGGCAAGACTCACAAAGTGTAACATTATGATGTATCACAGGAGAACATAAAGAAAGAGGGAAACATAGATGATTTGCAAACCAACAAAATGAGATAGATTTGAGAAGAGAAACCCCAGATAGCAAGGCAAACCTAGCTATTCAGAGATTCGCAGTAACGATAGAAAAAGAGATACATAGCGCGACCGAGAAGCAGCCCGAAAGCGTACCAAAGGAAAGAGGTAGAACAGAAAGAACGACTAGCGTTCCTCCCCTAAATCACCCTTGGAGAGTGATCTAGTTTCTCATCAACGAACAGCTAGACATGTAAAGCTGTCCACGGCCCTGAAGCGTGCACGAAGACATGTAGAGCTGTCCACGACCCTGAAGAGTGCATGAAGACATGTAAAGCTGATCACGGCCCTGAAGGACACAGCCCATCTTGGGGCGGTGACCGCGGTATTCGGTGAAGGAGAGGACGGGAGCGCCGGTGGCGGAGAAGTCTGAAGCGGCCATCGTTGGTAGTTTTGTGGATGGTTGGGGGTTTACTTGGAAAGCTGTGCTTTGGTAAGTATGTGTGTGTGTTTGAGAGGAGGAGGGGGTCTTACTAATGAGTGTGTAAGTTAGTTGGACTTGATGAAGTGGAGAGTGGAAGGTGGATAGGTGAGTGGGTTATATAGCAGAGTATGCACAATGGAGGTAGGTGTCTTTGACGATGTGGACTCGGTTCGTGTGGCTTGGGTTGGAGGGTGTTGCTTGATCTGGTTCGTATGATTTGTCTTTGGAATAATGAACACGAGAGAAGAATCAAAGAAGATTAGCAGACCAATATGACTTTCTGTCAATCTCTGCCGAGTAAGCATTGTTTGAGTGTCCTTGATATTGTTGTGGGTAGACAAAGACATGGGCGATAAATCAGCATCTCACTGCCGGCCTACGCGCATAGTATTGTGTAGGCCCGATAGGAGCAGTGTGGTCATTGTCCAGTGGTGGCTGTGAAGCTCATTCAAAAGTGCTATCAACAAGTCGTGCGAGAGAGTCAGCGTTTCGAGCCTGATAATGCAGGCACAAAGCCATCTAATTTAGGCTCAACGCCGTTGAGGCCCTCGAACGACATCTCGATAAGATGCGTATTGACCACACAAAGTCTAGAATCTCGACTCCAGAGATGACTGCAAACGGGGTCTGTGATCTCAAGTGAAAAGCAGGTGTTGGGAGCAGATCTGGCAGGGGCAAGCTTAGTATTGTTCTCCTCAGAATGCACCTTGCCCTTTTCGGAAGCGATGAACCACCACGATCCGAACAACACTGATGAACGCGAACTTGTCGATATGACTTCGAAGTAGAGGTGTCTTGCTGATAATTAATGCTTTTCATTCTCTCATGTTGCTATCTCTTTTTGCGCATCAAGGCGGTGGTTGAACTTTAAGTGCTTCATAGCCTGACATCTCTCTCTGTACTGATGCGATGCACCACAGGCACAGAGCTAGGCGGCAATGATCCATACTCAGTGATGACCATATTGACATACTCAGCAGGGGTGACATCATAAAGGATATTCAACAATTGCAAGTTTGGCATATCGCGCCAGTTCTCCAACTTTGCTTGTGAGTCTTCCTCTTTGTCGTCCTTCTTGGCGTCCGTTGCTGCAGGGGTTGGAACAGACTTTGAAACAGGGATTAGTTGCTCAGCAGGCGCGACTTCGTTCAGCACGATACTGTCGAGTGCGACACGATCGGTGAACTTGATACTCTCGCAAAGTACGATGACTGGAATGTCGCGGAAGTGAGCAAGCATAGCTACTGCAGCTGTACCAACACGTGAGTATAGACGTCCGTTGGCCATCATAGCGTGGGCGCCCAGCAAGACCAGATCTGCGTCCTTGAGAGCATGGGGAGCTGCGGCGGCCATGAGGTAGGTGACGGGAATGCCAGCATTGGCAAGTCGTCGCACCAAGTTTCTGCCTTCAAACAAAGGACGCGAATCGACGACAACGACCTTGAAGCGAGTACCCGACGCCCAAGCGTGTAGCAGTGTCTTCTCAACGATGGAAGACTTTGCGTATGTGACAATGGTGCTGTTGTTGCGAATCTTTGCACAAGCTGTTGCAGCAATGGCGGTGTCTGCTACAGTGATGCGTTCGCGAATGAAGGTGTCGATTGCGGTACAGATGTCTTCCTTTGCGCTTGCTTCTGGCGTGTCGGGGTCGATCTTGATGATGAGATCTTTCAGCCAGCGGATGGCATTGCCCATCGAGACAGAGATGGGGCGGTGTGATTTGAGGTAGTCGATCTGAGGTGAGAGGTAATGCGATGTGAGATGGCGCGCAAGAGAGGTGTTGTGCGGTGTTTGGTAGTCGAGGATGGCCTGTTGTTCATGTTAGTCGTATGATCGCAGATACGCAAGGACGAGCGACAATGATACCTTTTTGAACGCGAGCAACATGGCTACACATCGTGCGTTGCTTCCACAGACAGTAAACGAGCTCATCTGCAGACCCAATGCCAGAACAGCAGGATGTACTTCCTTACTAACACCCTCCATGGTGTTTCTCTTGGAAGCAGAAGTGTAGAGATGACCAAACAAACCGACCTCTTTCGTCTTTCGCTGTGGCTGCTGCTGTTGAGTCATGGGAACAACCCCTCCAGGGCCAGGTTTACCGCGCAAAGGCAAGTTTCCACCCTGAGATTGACCTTTCTTGTGCTGTGCCTGGCCCTGAGCAGGTCCACCCTTCTGTGCTACCTCTCCACCTTTCTTTACATCACCACCCTTTGCGCCCTTAGCAGGGGTCTGTGGTGTTGTTGTCTGTCCAAGCTGAGCCATGCGTTCTGCCTTTTCCTGTTCACGTCGCGCAGCTTTCTCTGCCTGCTTCTGCTTCTTCAACTCGGCACCCGAGATCTTCTTGCTGTCTGCATCTGCTGCTGCTCCTTCATCTTTCTTGCCAGCTTCAGGCTTGGATGCCTTTTCCTTCTTGGGTGCACTTGCTGATTTGTCTGCACTTCCGTTTTGAGCGACCGTGTTTGCGACCTTCTCGTTCTCTCCTGTTGTCGATGACATTATGCGAGAGTTTTCTCAGCCTTCGTCTAGTCCGTTGCGCGTGGATAATTTGTTTGCTCTCCGTGGAGTCGTCCCTAGAGCCCAAAGTTGTGTCGCGTCGCGTGAAAGTTGATCGATGCGTGCAGAAGGTCGTCCGCTAGAGAATCAGTGTGTTAGATCTGTCTACTGTGCGGACCGTTGGCGACAGTGAGCTGCTGATATGTGATATATCAGAATCGCAAAATTATCATGAGTCAACATCTTTCGTGACGGTCGCAATGCCAAGACTCCGCAATTGTCGTGAGTTTTTCTCCCATTTGTTCTCCTTTTTACTCTCATGATTGTCATACACGGCTCCCTATGGTCTTACCTTGTTTGGTGTCAATATATGCATACCAATAGCTATACATGAGTCTTGCCACGTCTTGTCTATGGTGTCTGACCAGAGATCAGACAATAGTTTCAAGTGAAGATTTTGAAGATATTCGCTGTGTGATTGGAAGAACAACATGAATTGACGAATCTGCCATGACCCTTTTACCAACTATCAAAGTTACCAAATCCACCAGACTTGGCCTTCTTCTTCGGCGGCTCAGGCTCATCCCATTCTTCAACAATCTCGTCCTCTTCTACCGGCGGCGCTAAAGCAGTCTTCAGGTACTTGCCGACCCCAGCAGGTGTAGTATCTTCGACCTTGCCATCTCCTCTGATGCGCTTGCCAGTCCATGTGGTCTTGTCATCTTCCGTGCCGCCTTGACGTTGAATCTCTTCCTTTGCTCTCTGCGCATCTTCGTTCTGACTACGCTCTTTTTGAAACTCCTCGAAGGGATCGACGAAGACAACGACGTCTTCGAGGATGCAGTCCTCAGTGGGTCGGTTCCCTTCATCTGTTTTGACGGCTTCGAGACGCGATAGGGAGTCATTTCCACCTACAACTCTGCCGAAGATTGTATGTTTCTTGTTGAGATGTGGTACAGCACGATATGTGATGAAGAATTGTGAAGAGTTCGTGTCTTTACCCTTGTTGGCCATTGAGAGAATACCCCGAGAGTCATGAACGAGAGAGTTTTCTGTTTCGTCTGCGAAGTTCTTGCCCCAGATTGATTGACCACCCCGACCTGTTCCTGTAGGATCACCACCTTGGATCATGAAATTGCGAATGTTGCGATGGAAGGGGATGTTTTTGTAGTAACCTTTTTGCGCTAGACGGACAAAGTTCCAGACTGCCTTAGGGGCTAGATCGGTGTGTAGCTCGACGTTGATGTCACCGTGATTGGTTTGAAGGCGAGCGTAACCCTTGTGCTTGACGCGCTTGGGTTTCAGCATGTAGTCCTCATCTGACAGCAGTGCACGCTCGTTGCCAGTGTGGACGGATATACCAGTACTGGTGAAAGAAGCAGCGGCCTTTCCTGTCGTGTATTGTGCAGCGTTGTATGGTACGGGTTTTGAAGCTCCGGTGGCTGTATTCGATTTCTTTGCTTCCGCCATTGCTCTTTGTAATGAGTTCCCTTGAGCACCGTTCTGTCTCTCTGCTCTTGCTTTTGCGACGGCTTCCTTGGCCTTGAGTATCTTTGCAGCGTTTCCAAGGGCGCTGGTGTTGACGTTGGCGCTTCTTCCAGCCTCTTGCTCCGGTGTCAAGGTGCTTGCGCCCTCTTGAATGTACTTGAAAGAGCTCAAGTCTCTTGCCTCGATGTTCTGTGGGTCCTGAAGAGTGATGATGTCCTTTCTGCTGAAGTCTTGGTCGCTAACCAGATCCTTCCAGTTCTTCGCCTTGATGTTCAGACGCTCAACCGTATCCCATGCAAAGACATTTCCCGAGTTCTTGAGGGCGACGATGTGGGTGTTGTCGGTAAAGACCTTATAGGTGACAGGATCAACGTATTCGCCATCGTCGTTCTTTGCAAAGTTGAGCTTGATCAGATCGGTCGACTTCAGAGGAGCACCGTCGACGGGATTCGTGCCGTGCTTCTTCAGCCATGGGAGGATGTTTGTGAGGTCGAAGATGGTTCCGTCGAATGTGCAGACTGGATGTTCGAAGGGTTGTAGCGACAGAGCGCAAAAGTTGTAAGGGAGTCGTTTGAAGGCACCAGGAACGCTACCCTTGTTCACGCCGGCGCCAGCGCTGGCAGAGAAGGCAGTGTCGGATGCCCACTCACTGTGGGTGATCTGTGTCGCAAAGTGTCAGCTAAGCCTCGACCAGATCGTAGGGTGGACTTCGACATACGTACAGCTTATCTGTGCCTGCATCGCGAGTCAGTCATGCAGTCGTCTCGTCCAGTCATACAGAACATACCCTTTCCCATGATGGATGCTGTTTTTGTTCTTGAACGGAGTCGAATGCAACCAAAAGTCGCGACTATGACAGCCGAAGGTAGCATGGCGCTAACCCAATTGAGACGTTTGCGCCAGTCGACTTCCTTCCTGATTTATTTCAACCTGCGCTGTACACCCTGCGTCGAGTCAATCGTATCCGTGATGGATACGTTCGACTGACACCTTCTATGGTTGACACGTCGCTATGCTTACAGCAAGCTATGTACTGGTCACGCTTTCTGGATATTGTCAGCTCAATACTAATCTTCTCATTGTGTGTTGACTCAAGTTACCTGTCTTTTCCGCGTATCAACGCCCGACATGTGTTTGCTCATGACCTCCGAGTAAGGAAAGCGCATAGGCTCAGCAACCATAGTCACGAAGGTCTACATAGCTGTAAGTCTGTTCATGCGCAATGAAGCCAACCATGCCTCTATTTCTTGCTCGATGATTTCGCCACGCACACTGTACTACCTGACGATTGAACAAAACTGCAGAGCTGAGCACCATCCCTTCATTCTCCCATTTTTCAAAACACTACACTTCCCATGATCCCGAGATACGTACCTCCACACATCCGCAACCGCCGTGACTTGACTCCGGTCGACACCGCAAGCACTGCACGCGCTTCAAGGGAGCTCGAGACTTTCAATTTCAGCCCTATACACATCTCCATCAATACGAACGATTACTTTCAAGTCAGTAGCCGTCATACTCCTATTGTCACAATACGTAGAGAAATCCCCTCAGCACACAGAGCCATGTTGAGAGCCCCTGTGAGTTCGCTCGACCGCTCCACTGCTTGTACCACCCATTCCATGGGGCCCTCAGCCCATAGACAATCAAGATCGGCTCTCGAAGTCCGGAATCTTAAGAGGGAACTTCCTGTCCCGACACATAGTGCAAGATCCCGACTCTCCGGAGTATCCGTTCCTGGGCAAGTACTAGCATCATCTCCGCACTGGCCTGGGTCGCCGCAAGATCCAGTGTTCAGACCGTTCACACAAACTCCAGGATGGGCATCAGTTCCCCGTCCTGGGCTCAACAGAAGCACTCCCCATCTAGTCTCACTCACGGAGATCGCCACTCGCTTTGGACTCGTACGTGATGACATACATACCCTGAACGCTTGCTCGTATGCACCAGATGTCCTCAAATGTATCATCATGTTTGAGCATGATCACCAGAGTCACGGCCATGTCGTGGTCACCTACGCAAAAACTCACCTTCATCTCTTACCTGGTCACGAAATTCCCTACCCTGATCAAGTTCACGAACAATCGGAAGACGAATACGATGGTTGTAGTGATACCTCCTTTGTCTCCGACCTCATAGACCTACGTAGTCGTGCAGTCTCGGCCGCCTCTCTAAGGGTCGAGGTTTCGTCTGCCTCATCTGGTGTGACGACTCCACCTTCCCCCACGCACTCGGACACAGACTCCTTCCCACCTGCAGAGGGAACAGAGACTCGAGACTACCCGCCGATTGCCCTCTTCTCCAGGGTTCGACCTTTTCAGCAAGTTCGAGCGTTTGAGTTTCTCGGCTGGTACGAGATCGAGGAGACCGAATTCTTCGCTCCCCGGACCATTGAATTGTTCCGGATGTTGGGAGAAAGAACTGGATGGAAAAATACGCCCTCTAAAGCAGGAATGAAATGCGAGTGGGCCAAAATCAAGCTTGTAAGACAGGGAAGAAGCGAGAGTGTACGGACGGAGGAATCGTCATCACAGGTTGACTGGAGCCGGGTGTTCACGCGCTACAGCTAATACTATCATCCGTCCGTGATGATTTCTAATTGATGCAAGTCAGAATGTTGACAGCGAGCGTAAGAACGAGAAAGTTCTCGGTCTCAATGTCTGATTGATAATGTGTATTACTGCTATCAAATCTTTGAAACCCTCACATACCAGTGGGTGTGCCTTCCTCAAGACTGTAGACTGTAAATCGAAGCGCTCTTTCCTTCGCCCTCGCCCTTCTGTGAGTGATGAAAGCACGATAAAGACAAAGCCGCTTTTTTACATGCCATATCTCGCAGCACCAAAACTTCGTCTTCATCCTCAGCAAACATCGCCAGCCACTCTCGCTACTCACCACACAAAACCTTCGTGACATTGTTAATCCAGTCCTGTCTGCTTCCCCTGGTTGATCATTCGTCATGGGCCTCTTAGTTCGTTCAATCTTGGCGACTCTGTAGACTTACAACTCCACTGACCGTCTGTAGGGTGGAGTCTGACTTGCAATCGTCGCTCTCTTCATGCCTCCACTCTCCGTCCTCAGAAGAACAGGTTGCGACCATCACTTCATCATCAACATCATCCTCACTTGCTTTGGCTGGACACCCGGTGTTCTCCACGCCTGGTACATAATCCTACGTTATTCAGACGGCAAGCGTGCTGCAAACATGAGAGGAGATGGTAGAAGGAGCCGTGCTGCTGTTGCCCAACCAGATTACGGGTCAACAAGGTGTGTAGAAGGTACCCACTGCTATCCTTCGCATCAGGACACTCAGTATCACTACTAGAGGTTAGATCCCGGCGAGACTCGTGCCCTGATCCGGGCGAACGGTTCTACAAATTCAATAAACGCCATTGCTGATCGAAGAGTGAATATTTAGGACAAGCTGTGCAGCCTCAGCAGCAAGTCTTATTGTTGAACAAGCAAAATCTTCCCGAGTACAATCCTGGTTCAAATGTTTAGATTTAGCGGTAACCTCATGTACTTGGCTTCCCATTCAGCTTTCGATGTCAATGGACACTAGTTGTCGAGGGATCTCAGCCGCTGCTCCATATCGGGGGTACTGGATCTGAGACGCTGAACGCCAACTTTTCAATACTCCGAGCGCACTGTATCGCAGAGGCGCATGGGGATTGGTAGGTTGGATATGTTGGGTGGAGAATACTGGCAGCATGAACCAAAATTGGAAAGACAGTCATCTCGCATCAGCTACTGGTGAACAACGTCGTGGAGTTTGGCACTTCCATGCTTATGAGATGTCTTCTCAGCTAGAGTTATCGACTTAACATCGGTACCTCCTTAGCTGCATAACGGTTTTAATGCATTTCCACATGGGCATCGAGACTTCGAGCTGCGGGCTGGCTGAGATGAATGATACTATGGAAGCCTCACATCTCGAACCTCTCATCCGTCACAAAACTTCACCTAATTGATCTTACCATCTTGCGTGCGCAGTGAATCTAGGAGCTGATACGGTCTGTGGAAGAGCGGTCAAGCTGAGGAACGGCGACGATGAAGGTCGATGAATCAGTTCCTTCGGGACAATCGCATCACTTGATGTTTGATTCCTTGTGCTTCTGAAAATGCCATGATCATATTGGATGGCAGTCTTAGGCTGTGGTTGACAAGAGATAATCGCAGATCTCTTGATACCGTAGTCGGAGAGAGAGACCGTCGTGAACGTCTTGGCAAAATAGACTCTTCTCTCGGTCTCTAGCGCCAACGTCTTTCGAACGGTCATCACTCCTTGTCTTCCGTCCTCACTCGTGTTCAACTGCTATGTCTCGAGGACCGGCTAGTACTCGTGCAATGCGAACTGCTGTAGTTGCGAGGATGTGCATGCAATCTCGACACTTACCAAGAAAAGCTGTTTGGCAACACTGTTGATGCTCGACAACAAGCATGCACAATGATGCTGCCCCTTTACCGGCATACTTTAGCCGTCACCAGGTGAGGATATGCTAGATGGCCTGCGCACTTGTCCTGCACCACAGCCGTTTTATACAGGGGGTATACAATGCTCGCAAGCCTTTACCGAAAGGCTGGCCCTGAGCCTTTCGATTGCAACGGTCGGTACGTTTGTCTCGATCAGCTCGGCTTTTTATTGTCAGGCTTGTATGTTGTGGGCTTCGGCATCAACTGCGAAGTTCCAGGAAAGGAGTATTTCCTAAGTCTTGTTCCCATGCTTGACTGTCGTTGACTTCTTGTCGTACCCTTGCATACTCTCATCCTCTTACATTCAAAGGCTTCATCGAAGCGTATCGTCAGAAATTTACCACTCTCCTACTCACAACCTCAGTCCCCAATCGGTATATACTGGTCAACATGTATATCAAACTGCCCTCAAGGAGCGGCACACCAACCAAAGGCTTCCGGACACCTGCGACACCCGGCTCGCCCTCCAAATACACAGACTATTTCCAAACATCACGACGACGATTTCATGTCCGCATACTATCTATAACTCTCGCCATCGTACTCTGCTATATTGTTGCAACACGCGGACCCGAGTCTTCGACATGGGTCCCATCGACTGTCCAAGACAGAGTCACTTTTGGTGATCACGCTGGTAAACCTGTAGCCGAAGACGCTCCAATGCAAGGTTACGATGATACCGAGAGTGGCACATGGACACACACCACCAAGGATCAAGAGGAGAGCGAACCAGATAATGGAGAAGAGATGGAACACACTGTTGATCATGTTAAGGGAGACAAAGAAGCCGAGTACGAGAAACTCAAGGACTCACAGACAGACGAGAAAGAGCCTGAGATGAAGGAAGGTTCTGACTATGTGCCAGAGACAGGCAAAGATGAGGAGCCTGCCATCGAGCCATCTCACCATACCCAATCCACGCCTTTTGTTGCCCACAACATTGGCAACGGCGAGAAGTACTCCTTTGGTGCTGCTCTCAAAGATGTTCTCCACATGATTCCCGACGAGATCTACACTCGCGATCTACTTCGGCCACTCGAGGGTGGTGGTCAAGACCGATTGAAGGAGCTGGGTATCCGAGTCAGGGCTTTCAACAAATTCTTTACTGTCTGGGAGGCACTCCATGTTGTTGCCGATTCGAAGTTAACCTACGTCCGCGACGATGTCATCAACTACCTGGAAACTGCGCCTGAGAGGGAACTCGCTGCAGTCTCAAACCTGGAGCGTGGAGACATCGTAAGAGCATACGAAAGATACAGAGCATTCCTTGCGAAACTGTCAACCATTCTGTTCCCGTACACCTCTCCTTACTTTGCTGATCATCTTACACTCCATTCTCACTTCCGCAATGGCGGCCGTGGTATCGTTCTTTCTGGCAACGACAAACAGGCACCGTTTATCCTCACCTCGATCTTGTCTTTCCGCACGCTTGGATGCAATCTTCCTGTCGAGGTCATGTATCTGGGCGAGAACGATCTCAACGATGACTGGAGAATGAAGCTGGAATCTATTCCTAGCGTCGTCACACGTGATCTGAGTCAGATGGTTTCTGACGAAGGTTGGGAGCTCAAGGGATGGGCTTCCAAGGCCTTCGCTCTACTGATGTCAAGTTTCCGCGAGGTCATCTACCTAGACGCCGATGCATTGTTCTTTGTCAATCCTGAAACTCTGTTCGAAGATCCGGGCTATGTCGAGACTGGTGCTCTGTTCTTCCGTGACAGGGTTCTTAATCCCTCTTCTCGCAAGCAGTGGCTCAAGGATATGCTTCCGAAGCCCATCTCCAAGAAGGCACAAACTTCTCGCTATTGGACAGGCGAGAGTCGTGAGCAACAAGAATCTGGTTGTCTTGTCGTTGACAAATGGCGCCACTTTGTTGCCATGCTAACTGTCACTCGCATGAACGGCCCTGACCGTGATGACAACTCTAAGACTGGCGCCAAGGGTGTCTATTCGTTGTTCTATGGCGATAAGGAGACGTTCTGGCTAGGCTGGGAGCTCGCTGGTAACACTGACTATTGGTTCAGTGAAGGCGCTGCTGGTGTAATGGGCGTCATATCTGAGCACACTCACTACAAGCTTGTGGACGGTAAAGCAGAGATTCTCAAAGACTACAAACCTCCAGCATCGAAGTCAACTCCCGAGCACGAGGCAGCACCCAAAGCCACCGAAAAGAAGGAATCCGATAGGAAGCCTGACACGAACGCCGAGAGGAAGCCCGATACCAACTCGGAGAAGAAGAACTCTCCTCCCACAAAACGTGACACCGAAATCCACTCCCTCTACACAGTCTCCTCGCCTCAACTCCTGCACTTAGACACGAACAACCGGCCCCTCTGGTTCAACGGCTGGATCCTCGATGACAAGTTCGAAAACGACAAACACGTCAACGTCAGCACGTGGGAAGTCTATCTCTCCGAAGTCAAAGAAACACACGAAGCTGCAGAGTGGAGAATTGGAGGCCATAATATGGCTACTTTGAAAAGCAACAAGGCGTTTGAGTTCACGGAGAAGGAGAAAGACGTGCTCAAGATGATTGTGGAGACTGCGAGGGAGAATGGGGCATTGAAGCATGGACAGTAAGAGAGTTTTCAAGTGTAGATATTCCGCATGTCATTGGTAAATCATCGGTTCATCTTCTTGTCGGTGTGTTTGAGCTTATTGAGTACTTCCATAGTGGTATGCCGGCTTTTGTGGAGTCACGGAGTCAATCTGTCGATCTTCGTCCATGCCGTGCATATTGTGGCGGGGGTCTGGTGCCCAGCATGACGTTTTTGTATCATTGGCGCGTGCTGTGCTAAACTTTCGAGGTCCCACTGCTTTTGAGTATAAAGAGTTGGACTTGACCTCCTCTGTGGCTTGAGATCACATCTGAGA
Organism: Aureobasidium sp. EXF-8845; assembly: GCA_024195465.1. NCBI lineage: Eukaryota > Fungi > Ascomycota > Dothideomycetes > Dothideales > Saccotheciaceae > Aureobasidium > Aureobasidium sp. EXF-8845. The sequence goes on along the minus strand of SWBH01000023.1, from coordinate 17,754 downwards.
CATATCAAACCTTGTCTATCATCCTAAACACCAATTGTGCTAGAAAATACACGATTTGGACCACCAACGCGTACCTCGAATACCCCGCCAAAGCCAAGACTAGCACAAAATAAACATGTCGGATAAAGATCAGACTCAAGCATCCAAAAAAGACGACACCATTACCAGTTCTTTGGGAGAAGCTCTTCCTGAGAATGTCAATGATGTAGAGTTGGGAGCCGAAGACCAGAAAGGTAAGTTCTACTCCTCTCGTCTTCATCGTCCCCTTCCAGTCTCAGTCTCCTTCTCTTATACCTCGATTAACGTTCCCAAAGGTCTACTCTCCTTTATAGGTGACCCCATAGGCAAAGGCCTTGAGAAAACCCTCAATCCATTGGGGAGCCTGATAGGAGGAACTGGTGATAGAATGGCAGGGATCACGAAACAAGATGAGACGAAAAAGGAAAGTGGTGCAGAGGGTGGATATGAAAAGTTTGGGGGCAAGGAACAGAATGGGGGGAATCCTTTGGGGTTGTAGAAGTATGCAAAGATGGATAGAGAGAAACATCATATACATTAAACCTTGTACATTCAATGTCGCCCTTCTGGAATTTCACCTGTATACTTGCTGAACAACAAAATCTATTAACATTCCTTACATAGCATACCAGATCACTTCATGCTAAGGAAACGAGAGACTAAGTCGCCATAGCACAGTTTGAGAGAACTTACGAAGCGTTCTATTCTCCTCGGATAGGTAGATCTTATATGACAGGACTTTTCTCCACACAAGCTTAGATTGGCCCTTGGACTTCAAGGTAGTATAACAAGCTCGAAACTTATGGCATAGATGTTTTGCGAAAGATAGAAGAGACAATGAAGAGACGCATAGCAACATGGGGACTTCATAAATATTCTAGGTCTAATATTAGTGATGTTATGGTGGTTTGAATTTGTCCGTTCAGTGGTTGCGGGTAACACCCTGACTCGCCGCACCAACTGTGGCAGATTACTTATTTGCTGAGAGGGCAATGATTTGACTGGGATATCAAGGGCTGAGAGAAAGTGAAGGTGAGTGCTCTGGAAAGGTATAGTTTTTTCGTTCGAGAGCATCGAATTAGTGAACCTTTATAAAAGTCACAATCTCCACAAATTCTTCGCTGTCGAGCTTCTGGCATCATAATATGTCCTCATCTCTATACAGCAGAAATGAAGATCTTGCAAGTTTCATAGTCTCACCCATTTCTCTATCCTGATCTGTGGTCCATGGTTTTCGATGGAGCCAGAGTCTTGCCTGGAAATGGGTGCTCGAAGACCTCTGTTGATGAGCTCGAGATACTGTTAATCATCTCCGCACCTTCCTTCCTTCCTATCACCATAGCTCCTGTGTGACTGGTACATAGAATGGAATGGGAATAGCTGTGGGCTTCCACTTCTCGGGTGTATACGCACATGAGAACTCGTGGTGTCCAGATCCGATTACAATGCTCTCCTGCTTCTCGCCTAGAATCGCGCTTGCTTGCCTATCAGGCATGACGACTTCCGCAGTCGTATTGGGAGGTACCGTCAGTAGGAGTGTGAATTGCTCGGCATCGATAGACCACTTGCAACTCAAGAGTCCATACGGCGTCTCATGCTTGGCCTCCGCATGTGTGAGTGAGCCACCAGGCACAGGTCTGACAAGCGAGCGCTTCCAACCAGGCTCTAGCGGACTGATACCGCCAACGACCTCGTGTAACCAGTTCACAATCGAGCCCAGAGCATAGTGGTTGAAGCTTGTCATCTCACCTGGGTTGATGCTGCCGTCTGGCAACATACTGTTCCAGCGCTCCCAGACAGTGGTAGCCCCCATAGTGATTGGATAGAGCCAGGAAGGACATTCTTTCTCAAACAGCATACGGTAGGCTAGATTTTGTAGACCCACCGAGGAGAGTGCGTGTGTCACGATAGGAGTTCCAACAAAGCCAGTGGCTACTTTGAAGTTCGCCAACTTGACCGCTCTTTCCAGCCTGGCTGCTGCTACCTTTGCTTGATCGGGAGTTTTGAACAGGTCGAAGACAATGGCCAAGGCTAGACCAGTTTGAGTGTCCGCTACAGGAAGGCCTTCGATGGTGATATACTTCCTGCCGAACGCTCTCTTCAAACTTTTATGTTGAAGAGCGTATTTAGCAGCTTCTCCCTTGTGCCCGAGGACGTTGCTGATGCCACCCATAAGACGGGTCACATGTACGAGATAAGCATCTGCGACAAATGTGCCGTCGGTTTTTGCTTCTCCGGGTCTGTCAGGTGGTGCGCTTGGATCTAGCCAGTCACCGAGTTGATGGAAGGAAGAGTCCCAAAGAGCGTCAGAACCTCTTTTGACACCCCTCTCGAGCCACATCTGCATGCTCGGGTACTGACGCTTGAGAATATCGACATCACCAAATGCGCGATACAGGGACCACGGTAGCAATATGACCACATCGTCCCATACCGCTTGAGGAAATCTACCCCATGAGTTGTCTCCTGTGTCGGAATTCAGGACATTGGGCACGACGAATGGTGGTACGCCATCGTTCTCTGCTTGTTCGCTAGCGACGTCTTCCAGCCAGTGACCAAGCATGGCACTGGTGTCGAACAAAAAATTGGCTGATGGGCCAAAGACTTGGATATCGCCAGTCCAACCTAATCTTTCGTCTCTTTGAGGGCAATCTGTCGGAATCGACAAGAAGTTTCCACGCATACTCCAGACAGTATTTTCGTGTAGCTTATTGATGAGCGGATCTGAGCAAGAGAACCAGCCAGTACGCCTCATATCTGTATGCATGACGAGGGCTTCAATATTCTCGAGTGTCAATGGACACTGTTCGTCTGAAGTACCCCAGCCTTTTACTTCCACATATCGGAAGCCATGGAAAGTATGCTGTGGAGACCAGTTCTCAATCGCTTGCCCATTTGAGATGATTGTGTCTTTTGCTTCGGCGCTTCGGAGAGGTCGTACTCCAAGCTCATCATCTTCGATCACTTCAGCATGGCGGAATATGACCTCGTGACCAGATGGCTTCAGGAGGTGTGTGACTGACAGTTTGCCAACAAGGTTCTGTCCAAAATCGATGATGGTCTTGCCAGATTTGCTATCGAAGATCCGTATAGGTCTGATACGCGAGGTCACCTTGACTGGAGGAACTTCAGAAGGCAGGAATCTGGTATCAGTGGGTGGCAGCACTGTCGTTGGCATCCACTGACCCGACCTCACAGAATCGGAGTCGTCGTTCCAGCCAATATGTTCGTGTTCATGGACGTAAATTTCGCCGTCATATATTTGACTGCTCATAAGTGGACCATGCCCGCACTCCCACGTGTCGTCCGTGGCGATCGTGATAGCACCTTCCCTCTCTGTTGCGATTATCTGGAGCTCGGCGAACACACCAAGGGTAGTTCCATAGAACTGCCTCTGTCCAGCCCAACCCAGTCGACCAGCGTACCATCCTTCAGCTACTTCTATGCCGATGGCGTTAGCTCCTGGTCTCAATAGATTTCGGACATCATGAATTTGGTAGACATGACGATATTTATAGCTAGTCCAGCCAGGCGCCATTTCGTCGGTCCCAACTCGCTTGCCATTGATGAAAACTTGGTATACACCATATGCACTGACATATAGCTTTGCCTTGTCCACAATGCCTTCATATTCAGGCACGTTGAAAGATTTGCGGAAACGGACAGGCCGGAGTGGATCAGCGGCCTGAGGTTGAGCTGAGCCAATGAACTTTGCGGTGAGTTGATCTGCTGGTGGCACCAACTCCACAGTGGTCTCATCGGACCAAAAGGAGCTCACGATATCACCATGCTCATCTTCCCCCTCGACACGGACTTTGACTCTACAGCTGCTGATCGATTGTAAGGGGTCTCCAGGCCAAGGAACCAGTACAGAATCGGGACTTTCGATACAGATCTCCTCATGTGGTTGACCCCATGCAGATAATTTGATCCTGTAGTGAGTCTGATGCCAACCTGTTAGTGTATCGTCCGTCGCCTCAAAGCGCCAAGAAAGTCGAGGTTGACGATGTCCCGTGTGAACAGGCAGATTCGCATCAGCATCGCCAGGATTGTGATGTTCGATCAACGGTCTCGAGACCTTGATCTTAGCCATGATACTATCGACGAGAACTTCGTTCGCATCTTGTTGAAAGTGGTCAGGCAAGTGTGCAAGATAGGGACGTGGAGGATGGCAGCAAGCCTCACGGATGATTAGCTGCGGGGTATCTTCGGCTTATTCGGGGCATCTCCGCCCGACATGCGATGGCTCTTGCTCGTCCATGAAGCTTCTTCATTGTCAACATTCACATGTACAACGCCATCGTCGTCACAATTCAATTTATGTGGTGAAAGTGAGTAGGAATGTAATATTGCTGGTCGCACATAGCTCATTATGATCGTCAATTATCGCGCACTCTCAAACCAAGTAGCGGAAGCCCTTCTGCATCATTGAAAGATCAGAAACCTCAGCTCGCTTCATCAGCATTCTCAAGCGCTCAGGCGATAGGTTTGAGCCCTCGTTCTCCAACTCCTCAAGTGCCTTGTTCTGTCTCTGCAAGTACCAACGCAGGGTGCAAGCAAGGAAAAAGGCACCGACCAATAGACCTGCCGCGATACCGAGACCAGGGCGGTAGTAAGGCTTGTCACCGGGACGGTAAGTGAATGAAGTCCAGATCGAAGTCGAGTTCCCGAGCGAATTCATGATGGCCAGAGCGGCAGCGCGCTTGGCAGGTGGTCTGGGAATCGAGCTTGAGATCCAGGCGAATTGCGTTCCGTTGATGGTGAAGACGAACATCATCAGGAAGAAAGAGAAGTAGCGAGGACCGAATCCATTGGTAGTCATGAAAATGACCATACCAATGATTGCCAACGGGATTGGGTAGATGAAGAACCAGAAGCGATTGGATTTCTTGTCGGACATCCAGGAGTGGAACAACGACCAGAAAACCATGAAGATGTACGGAGGTGCAACCAGCAACAGAGAGATGAACGGCCCGTATCCCAAAGATCTGGTGAGTGTGGGGAAGAAGTTCTGGAAGCCAGCGGCGCCAGTGATGCAGAAGTACATCAGAGCGAGAAGGTAGGTCTTGGGATCTGCGAATGCCAACTTCATTCCCTTCACCTGCGACATACCACCTTCTTCATCCTGATCGGCTTCAGCGGCATCGAGAGAAAGGCGCTTGATGGCGACGTGCTTCATCTCGGGAGACAAGGATTTCCAAGTTTCGGGGAAGTCGGGCAAAACAAGGACGACGATAATGCCGACGCCAACGGTGATAACACCCTCGATGATGTACAGCCTGATTGTCTGGTTAGTTCCGTGATATGATTGCGAGGCTAATTACTCACCACTGCCATGCGCCCATTCCATTGTGACCGGCAAGACCTCTCAGAATACCGGCCGCGATCAGACTGCCGAACGCACCGCTGAGCAATGAGCCAGCATAGAACAAGGACATTCTCAAGTTCAACTCTTTCTTGGTGTACCACTTTGAAAGATAGAAAAGGATACTGATACTCGTTAGTTCCGTTTGGCGGACAAGAGATCCCCCGGAAAGACTTACCCAGGAAAGAATGGAGCTTCGGTGACGCCCAAAACCAGGCGGCACACCAAGATGCCAGCATAGTTTGTGACTTGGCTAGTCACCGCCGATACCAAACCCCAAGCAATGATGAAGAATCCAAGGTACCAAGAGGGGCGTCCACAGTAGTTCAGAAGTAGGTTACTGGGCAGTTGCATAACGATGTATGAAACAAAGAAGAGCGAGAGACCGATTTGGTACTGATCTCCTATGAGACCAAGATCCTTTTCCAGACCCTGCAGACGAGCAGCGGCATAGTTGTTGCTAACTCAGTGTGAGTTACCTGCAGACAGTGCAAATGGAAATCGAAAACCTTACCGATCGATGTAGTTCATCAAGTAGACCAAAACGATCAGGGGCATGATCAGAAGATCAATCTTTCGACGTAACTTCTTCTCAATCTCCAGTTCATCAGGGGTCAAATAAGTTGCCTCGTCCGGTATACCATCCAGGAACTCCTCATGCTTGCTATAAGCCTTCTCATCCAAGATATCATGATGGGTGTGTGTCGCCATATTGGCGAAGAAAGAAAGGTATGCAAAGAAAGTAATCACTGATCCTTCAGCGACGAACAGCGAAAGCAGGACATGCATCCTCCAGCGATTATATATGCAACCACAATGTGGCCATGGCTTTTTCGCCCAGACCTGGACCAAGACACTAGCTCTGGGAAAACCGTTGCATTGCATGTATCCCCGCAACTTAGCAGATCCATCCGGGGTAGCGCGGGGTTGCACGAGAGAACTAGCGTACGCCTTTCTGTTTTGTTCCAAACATGTTTCTTGCCTTTCGGAAGAGGCCCATGGGGTGACTGTCGCCCAGACCAATCCTTTCGTTGTATCTTCGGAGGTTCTGATACGTCTATGGGTGTTCGAGACCGGCTAGAATGAACTTGAGATCAGCCGACAAGCACTTGACGAATTGCACAAATTCCTACACTTAACAGGCAAAATGCTTTCACGTCTAAATCTCCAGGACTGTAACCAGCTAAGACCCAGGAAACCAACAAGAAATCTACACAAGTCAGCCAAGCAGACTTTCCAACGAGCAAGACCAAAACAGCCACCGCACAACTCGCCGGTCTACTTCGGCGTGGGGTACCGAGTTCATCGACGGCGAGAACACCGACACGCGCAACCTCCGCATCACATGAGCCCCGCAGCAACGAATGGCTAGAAGTTTAATTCCACCTCTTCTCTCAGGAGGTGGCCACTTCTCACCTTTTCAGAGGTTTCAGAGTATTGGTTCTATGGAGACACTTCTTCAAAGACTGATCATGGACTGAAGACGTGGTTTGTGCAAGCTTTGTTGGCCCAAATCTTGTCATTTAGGCAAGAATAATGGCGGCGTTGCTTGCGGGCAGTGCGGGCGTCGCGGCTTGATAACGTGCAGGTCTTGGTCTCTTGGTATGATTCGCGAGGGTCATGTTTCTTGTCAAGCCTCGTCAACTTGGCGGCTGACCTCATATTCAAGGTACTTGCGGCAGGTAAGTATAGTCGGGAACGACATTGATATCCAACGAGTTAAATTCCAGTTTACCTATTTGCAAAAACAACGCGAATCGCTGAAAACAATCCGACTACGAAGTGTTCAGTTTCGCTGTTCATCCTCCTTACTTTCCGTCTTCTTATGGCTTGTTCCCCGCAATGCGCCTTGAGCGATGTGTTGGATTGATCCCAAGGGTTCGAGGGGCTCTCAGTCTTGCCTGACGCCCAGGTTGTGCTTGGTGCTCGACTTGCTTTGCTCCTTCCTCCGCCTTCTGCAACTCGATGAACATTTCGATTTCCTGACGCATGTCGTCTTTGTTCTTGACTTCGCAGTTTCCTGAGCACCAAGACTCGATTTTGGCGAAGAACTGGTTGCGCCAGCCTTGTCCGGTTGCGATGGCTTTTCGTGCTTTGCTGAAGTTGAAATACTCGAGAGAAAGGTTTTCAGCGACATGATGCAGAATCTGATCCCAATCTCCAAGAAGGTATACTTCTCCAAACGTCAACCTCTTCAAGGAGCTCCTCTGAGCGTCTAGAAATCGCAGCAGGTCATTCTGGTACGAGAATATCCTGCTCACATGGAAGGTCTCGAGAGCAGTGGACTGTATGCTTTCGGAGAGCTCGGGACACAGTCCCAAGGATGGAGGCGCGTAGATTAATTGAGCCTCAGTATTGGCTTTCCAAAGTTCTGCATCCGAAGACACCACCAAACTTTTGAGATTGCCTGGCATAAGTAAAAGAAGGGAGAGCAGATACTGGTTTGTAAATGAGTTGTGATGGCCTCTGTTGGTCTGCAGTTGGAAATGAAATTCTAACTCTTGCAAACCGAGTAAAAGCGAACTGTCAACCTGGTAATGGGCAAGTCGTTCTTCGGTATCGTATCCATTCGAGTCAACTCCAATCTCAAGGGCATATACAGAACACGCGCATGCCCGTGCTGATTCGAGCAATATATTGATCGTTGGCATGACTTTAGACTCACCTAAGATCCAGTCGTCCTGGTCGTCACAAAAGTTCTTAGCGATGTCAAGCCAGCCTATGGGTGGGTAAGACAGATTGAACTTTTTTGAGGCGACTGCAACTGATTTTCCTCGTGCCCCAAGGATCTCAAAGACTTCTCTTAGTGATCGGAGTCCAGTGCCAGACCCCAACAGGTCATACTGTTCGGTGACCAGATCCGCAAAACTCTGGAAACGTCTTGTCTCAGACAACAGCCTTGCTGTGTCTGCGGTGCGATATGCATCTCCCATGTTCCCCGCAAGCATTTGTAGGACTCCTGGGTTGAAGAAGTTGTTGAGCAGTTGGATCTTTCGAACTTGTGGTCCAAAGACAGGATGCTTGCAGATCTCCACCAGTGTTTCCAAGCTGCCTTTCAACATCATGACGAAGGGATCACGAAAGTATCGTTGAGCGAATTCTATCGTAGTGACGCCATGAAGCTCCTTGTTGGTGAGTCGCATGGCACCCAGGTCGTCTGCCGATAAATCATTGTCGGCGCAGATCATAGCCAATATTCCTTTGGGCAGCGACAACAAGCGCAGACCCCTCAGCTGGTTCATCGACAAGGTTGAATTTGGCTCCACTCTGACAAAGCAAAGCGGGTCAGTGTTGAATACGAGAGAGAGATAGCACTCCAAGACTTACGGCAGTTCTTCTCCATCCAGCGAGAGAGAACCTGGACTGATGGCTGTGCTCACAGCTGGGATCGACTTCGGGGATCCGCTGGCAAGGATGGCATGTCAGATTTGGTGGTCACGAGCGAATAGGACACATTTGACAACATACTCTGAGATTTCACGAGGCAACGAGGGCAGACCTGAGTCTGTGAGTGTGGTCGGCTTGAATTTCTCCCTGGTAGATGAGAGCTGATCAGCACATATCACAAAAGGTAAGCTTGATGGGACCCTTACATGACTGAGAGAACCGGGTGTTCGATTCTGGCGTCAGTTTGACAGGTTTTGCGAAAGATGAGGGCGACTTGGTTGAAGTATGATCCAATCCACTGAAAACAACCCTGGCTCGAATTAGGGAAAGAGCATGTCGCAAACACTTCCACATTCACATTCACTTCAATCAGGTAGGGGAGATGGATAGAATGCTACAACACCAATCTACTTCTAAGTTGGTCAAGAATGAGTCGCGGATATGTGCTGCCCCAACAAAGCTGGCGATGGTGACGAAGACAAGAACCATCACTGACGACATGTCGTGCAGATCTTTGAAATATAATTGCAAGACTGCTTACGAAGTCTGACCTTTGTCTTGGAAGAAAGGTATTCGTCCATTTATGTGGAAGTCTGATTGCTACCTGGATGACTTAGTACACAGAGGTATGTCCATGAAATGGTGTCAACGCCCGTTGATCTCCCTCGCCCTTTCCAGAATCGACTGCCTGAATTTCCATTTATGTAGAGACACGTCTGCTTTCTTATATCCCTATGCTCCTCTGAAGCCTTCCCATACCTCTCTTGGCCCAGCTCTCTGTGGACTCCTTGCTTGTCCTTCATTCTTTCTTACTTGAAAAGCCGTTTCCGAGGCTCATCCCTGGTTGTAAGAGATCCAATCTCGTCAAAGGAAAGCTTTTCTGCATCGCCACAGGTCCCATGCTTACTCGAGTTGATGCCTAATCCTCATGTTTGTCGTACCTCCTCAGGAAGAACTCTGGGCCAGGAATTTCAATCCTGTGTCAGTATCCTCTCTACCCTTGAGAGTGGTTGTGATGAGCTTCGAAACTCTGGGCATGAAGGTACCCTTGTTGGTCATTCTGCTTTGTTCAAGAATGCACACCTGTTCGCTGTGGAAGTTTGTCAGGTCGAGCTCTTTGCGCATCCACGATATGCAATCTTGCCATGAGCCGAGAAGTGTCACCCTCACAAACCTGACCTGGTTCAGCGTCTGCTTATGTCTCTCCATGAGCTTCTGAAGCGATTCCAGTGAGCAAGCCACGTCTTGAAGACTCAGAACTTGCAGGAGACATGTAGTCGGGATACTGAAGATATCGGTGGTAAGATCCAAGTAGCTTGATGGAATAGGTCTCTTACTGTTGCGGCCCGCTGCAAAACTAAGTAACTCTAGGTTGGGTACAGCTCCAAGTAGTTGCTCCAAAGCAACGAATGTCTCTCGACTACGCAAGGTTGTGTTGTCGATATCGAGATACAAGTCTCGCATGCCTGCGTAAGGGCCGATGATAGGCCCAAGGTTTTCGTAGCCAAGATGTTTCAAACCAATGTCCAGGGAATTGAGTAATTTGCCAGAGCCCACTTTGGTAATAGCTTCTTGTACTAGTCTGAACAGACTCGTTCGATACTCTGCCTCACAACGCATGTAGATAGGTCTGCCTGATCGTGGACCAGAGCGGTACATCGTTTTTGAGAGGCTCAAAACTCTAGTCAGGTCTATGGACTCTGGGTCATTTGTGAATTCGAGGGCGAAAGAATGATTCAGCGCTGATAAGGCGTTGGCGAGGAGTCTTTTGCCCCTTCCAGAGTGTTCTAATTGTGTCTGTTCATTGCAGAGTGCCGCGTACTCGCTGATCAAAGCGAGATTATGGTCCATGCTACCTGTCTTCAGATAATCAATGATCTTGGTGGTCAACTGAGAGGCACGATTTTTGAGGCCGTAGGTGCTGAGTGTGGTGGCTAAGAAGCCGATAGATTGTACGTGCGGTCCAAAGAGTGGGTGGCTGCAGATCTTCACGAGTGTTTGCAGACTACTTCGAGTCAAGACGACATATGGCTCGGCGAGATAGCTTATAGCGAACTCCCTGGTCGCAGCTGGGTAGAGCTCCTTCGATGTAAGGCGCAGAGACTTGATGTCTTGCTTTTCCAAGCTCTGATGTTGGAAGATCATGGTAAGTACTTCGTGTGGGCAGGCCAAAAATCCAGAGTGGGTTGTCATGGTTGAGTCAGATCTGTAAACGCGTCTTGTCAGTGGGTAAGAGTATATTTTCGTGATCTTGAGCTTACAAGGATGGGTTGTTGAAGAAGGAAGACCTGAGCCGGCTTAGATCTTGTTGTGCCATCTTGGTTGATGCACCAGAGAGCGATAGAGATAGATTCAATTGACGTCAACTAACCCTCGTTGATTTTTTGTAGGATGTTGTTGTAGTGGAGAAGAGTTGCAGTGGGAAGAAACAACCCTTATAGTCAGTAAGTGATGGGAGGAGGTACAGTGCGGGGAGGAGTTGGATGGAAGGAGGTGAAGTTCTTGGAGCAGCAGCTCAGATAGGATAGTGGACTACTGAGTATAATCAATGAGACCAACGACTGTTCACTTGGGATACGGGACTTCTGAAGGTGTGAAAAGTATATCGCTTGTCCTGTTGTGAAGTCATTCAATGCCTTCGAGGATCAGCGTGCTACTCATTGAAAGTGATTGTTAATATGCTGATTCGATTTTCTCTCAATTCTCTGCCAACTCAGAGTCTCTTGAGAGAGAGATGAAGTGACGATTCAAGACTAGAAGATTGGAGAGTAATCTGTTCTGTGAAAGACAAATCGTAGGCCAAAGTGTCAGTCCAAAAGAATTGTACGCGTTTGCCACGATATGCAGGTTTCGATTTGGAGTTGTGAGTAGACTTTCCGAGGAGATAGGTAGCCGGAACCTTTCTTGTATGATACGGCAATGTCCAAGTGACTACGCGGCTTTCGGGCCCAGTTGGTGTCTGCTGAATCACCTTACGTAGCAACATATTATGACACAGTTCATGAGAGGATAAAACCACCAGCTGGGAGGTGGATCCAGCGAGAGAAGAATCCCTCTGCATTTCTCGGAGCCAGTCTGTATCTTGATCCGCTTCACGCAGGATAAACTATGGCATATGACGTGACTTATCAGTTCTCGGAAAACACTTGCCGCAAGATAAGATATTATGGAGCACCTATGATAGACTCAGAGTAGAAAGTGCTGATTTTTGTTGGTACACAAAGGGAGACTCGAGTGAAGGAAGCAAGCCCCACCCGCTCCTTCATACCACTATCAAACAGAGTCTACCAAGCCTGGCCACTCTCTTCCACATCTTTTCTGATCGATGAAGTGACTTGTTTCTTCTCAATCTTCTCAATCTTCGGGGTAAGCCAAGTAACTCATACTGACTGCGCTTCCCCAGCTTGGCTCGTAGTCTGGATCCGCTCTTTGCCTGTTCCATTTCCTAAGCACATCATATATACCGGACGTTACCTTCTGGCGTCCGTAGTGTTCAACTCCACCATCAAGCAAAGCCGTAACAGGCGCGGTCTCGGCGTCACGCTTGAATGAAAGCTTGCCGGAGGAGCATCTTCGCATCACCCGATTCTCTCAAGCGAATTTCATCTTCAAGCCTTGTCAAGTACCACCCAATATGTCTTCGCAGCTTCGCAATACCCTCAAAGTCCCCTCTGGCGTTTAAGGCGTTTGTCTGGGCTTGAACCATATCGAGGTACTTGTTGCTCAGTCGGCAAGGATAGAAGACTATCTCCTGAACGTGCGGCCCGATGAGTTCATGCTTACACATTGCGATCAACTCCTGCAGGCTGTAACTGGACATCGTGACGGCAGGACTTGTGAGGAAACGCTTTGCCAGTTCGTTGGTAGCCGTAGCGTAGAGTTGCTTGCAGGTGAGGCGGACCGATTGCAACCATCCTCTACCGCATGTGAACAGTTGTTTGTCGACAGCATACACGCAGATTTTTGCAAGAAGTTCGTTCGGCAGTGAGAGAAGGTCAGGCGGAGGATTCTGTATCATGGACATGCTGAGGACTGGTTAGCAAGAACCATTGTAAGGATGAGTGTACAATATTACGTGTTGGGATGCGCAGATGACTTGGTGATTGATGTCTCTTGCGCATGGATGCAATAGAATCGTCAACTCGAGCAGCAAGTGCGTGAGTGCTTGCGGAGAAGTGGGTGAAAGGTCGTCGAGGATTGATGTGCAAGAATCGAGATCTTCTTGTCTGCGCATATATAGTTGGAAGCTTGTGGCTTGACGACAACAGGCTTGCTCAATGAGATGAGGATGACCTGTGACATGCAAGGTGCAAACAGTGTACGAGCGCTTAGGAGAAGTGTTTCGAGTGACAGAAAGTAAGCGAGGCAACAAGGTTGCGTCTGCGTGGAGAGAGAAACAAGTGACGGTAGATGAAGTGCGTCGCGAAGGTGCGAGATGGTCAAGTGAAAACAAACCACGACGGGGAAGGAGCCAAAGAGATTCTCGACCGACTTTTATGATTTGCTTGTTTTGTGCTTGGACTGAGTCACAAACGCTGCGTCTGGTCGCTCCTACTCTGCTTTTCTCTGCTCCATCTTTGTTTGACCTCCTGGATCATGCAACAGCTTCGTCGTTATACTGTGCAACAACTCTTCTTCCGTCTATATCAATCTTCCTCCTCGAGTCCTGCCTGCTCTTTGCGCTTTTGATCGAGATAACTGTCTAAGCGAGAGAGATCCCCACTCCCATCGCGCCCACCGAATCCCTTCTCAGCCCATACCCTCGCGACGTCTTCCAGCAGGCGTCCAGACGAACTTGCTCCGAACTCGAATAACCAGTCAACGCTCAAGAATTTGAGATGACAATGATCGCGGATCCACATGAAAACTTCTTGCCAGGAGCCTATCAGTGTGATTTTTGTGAGTCTGAAATTCTAAGAGTGTCTTTGTTCTTGTCCAGCAGTGTGAGTATATCTGTTTGTCGACAGACCACATCTTCCAATTTAAGTCTACGCACAGAGCGCGATTGGATTGAGCAGATGATCCGGGTACAGATTTCTACATCATCCATCTCGAACTCGTCTTGTTTCCAGTCGAGTCTGAGGTGAAACTCAACCAAACTCGCCGTGCGTTGAAGAATAATGTTCAGTGTCTCCTGGAACTGGTGTAAGAGATTGTAGTTACTCAATCTCACATGCAAGACCTTCACCGTAGATAGAAGGTCTCCCTTACAGGCAGTGTCCATATCCGGGAGGCTATCGTGGTCGTCAAGTTCAGACATATTTCTCCCGAGAATCTTGAGTCCGTGAACAGGACAACCACTCCTAGCAGCAGCAACGAGCAATACGTGCAGGGTTGATCTGACTCTGTCAACGCTGAATGTGCACTCTGATCTCGCTTTTTCGTCCTTCGACAGTTGCTCCATAGCTTTTGTGTGGCCGAGAGGTTTGACCCTCACATCGCTGATCACGGACAGGGTAACCGAGCTTCCATGGTCTCGGATTCTCTTGAGGGCGCTCTCAAGGTGTTCGAAGATTCCTTGACACATCTCCAACTTGATTTGTTCCTCGAGAAAGTCCATGACCAGGTTCAACTGACGTCTGGTTGCTTGGAGTTGAGGCGAATCCAGGCTGTCGCGATATTTTAGATTTCTGCACAGCTATGACAACTGGCCACCGGATGCTCGCCAGCCATACAACTGAATCTCAATTACTTGAGGGCCAATCAAAGGATGTTTGCAAATCTCGACCAGGGTTTCCAGACCGCCACGGGCGGCCATCACAGGGATAGATGCAAGGAAACGCTTCCCGAACTCGATTGTGGCCGGGACATGAAGCTGCTTGCAAGTGAGACGAATTACTCTCAGCCATTCTTTCCCATGAACCGCGGTCGTGTCACCGTCATGAGCATAGGTGCATATGTTGGTAAGGATCTCGTTGGGCATAGAGAGCAATTCGGGCGATGGTTTCATGATGTCTGGCATTCTGTTCAAGAATTTGTGTCAACTCTGTTCGAACGATGGATTCTCAAGGAGGTCTTACGTTCTTGGACGAGCAAAGAACAGAGTTGCGTATTGGTGTAGTGAAAAGGCGTGAGCGCCGGTGCGAGTCGAGTGGTGAAGATGAGCAGTCGAAGATGCGCGGCTAGAATGTGTTGATCAACGATCCAAGATGTCGAGTTCGAGGCACGAGTGAGCAATCGGCGCTGAGAGGATTTGCGCAGCTCGACAAGCGGAAGCAAGATGGATGGGCGAAGAGTTTGATGAATAGTCTTGGTGCGAGTGATTGAAGAAGGTGCGCTTCAGAGAAAGTTCGAGGCTGCAAGGAAAGAGAACAAAGTGACAGACAGTTTGATCGTGAGTGATGAATCTTGAGAAGTGAAAACAAACACCAGAATGGCAATGTGTTTCTTGGAGCGACGCGCAGTGAAGCCACGTTCAAAGCTAGATGGTCGCCTTCCAGCCCCAGCTCTGAATTAGCAATTTCTCATTCGTGCAGTCCGTCAGAGATATTGTGGTACAAAGAAACATCGGAGATCCTAAAGCAAGTCTTGTGATCGACTCAGCACCTCGTGCAGCTCGTGTTGATAGCCCGATTTTAACCTGGTATCATGTCCCCCGACCGAGCTCAGTAACTCAATGCCTATTTCTAAAGACTGTTTGAGCGCCTTCGTGAACTGTGTTGACTTGCGGATCACCATTCTCTCTGGACCTCAACCTATATTCTCGGACAACACACTGTCTCGAATGGACTGGATCAGATCGCAAGCTGCAGTCGATGGCTTCGCTCAAGTAGCAGGAGATGGCTGCTACCACGAAGAAGCAAAAGCTCTGTGCGACTATCTCTTTGATGACACGAGTGGCCAAGAAGCTGCAGAGAAGATCGTAGCACACACGGCGATTGGAATTACAAGCTCAAGCCCATGGGGAGAGAAGAGTATTGACTTCCTCAGCTGGACCAAGCCGCGACAGACATTTGAGGTAGACGCGCTCCAGCAGATCTAGGATTTCCTCTGTGAACCTGTCACCTCGCGCTTGATCCCGTGCAGCTGGACAGGCGCAAATATAGGTGAATGCGAACTGTTGCATGGCCGACGGTCCAAGTATCAGCTGTATGGTAGGATCCAGATGTGTGTATTGCGTCGAATCCTCCTCAGTCAGAAGAATTTGATCAAAGTCGAGACTAGCCTATCATAGTTCGTGTTTGTCCAGTCCCCAGATCTCGAGATGTTTTACATCATCAAAAGTAGCTAGAGTGACATGGTTGTACCATTCCAGATTGCCTTCAGCGTCCAGCAACTGTACGGCCTTATCGATACTGAAAATGATATCGCCGATACCACAATATCTGACCTTTTCATTCAAACATCTCCAGTACAAGGGCTCGGTCCTAGTCCCATCGATCAGGCCAGCAACGCCAGGTTCCGCGAGTAGTGCAGCGGTATTGGCGTTCGCTAGAATTCTGACCGCGCGTAATTTGGCAAAGAAGGGTGAAAGTATCGTCATGATTTCACCAGCGTCTTTGTCCAGCGCGAATCCGATTTGTTCCAAATTGGGACATTTGCTGATGATATCCCCGATCTGAGATCCCGACAGTGGCCATTGATCAGAAAGCAACAGCTTAGTCAGCGTCTGGCCATGGTTCTTGGTCATAGCTTGTAGGTACGCTCTGCATGTGTATGAGGCTTGCTTTTCCTCGTAAGTGGTGGGAGTAAGCGCTGATGCAGGTGTAGCTGGCGTGCCGGCTGCAGTCATGGGCGAATTAAACTCCCACTTCATGTCGCGATCGGAAGACTTATTGCTGATCATGTACATCGCTCTGAGGCCAGAAAACATGGAAAGAATCTTGGCATGTTCAGGTGCCGGTTCGCTGACTCTGTGGGTTTTGTAGTTTTTGAAGTATGCAGCGTCTGGGATGTTTTTCCATGTCTCGTCAACCCAGATAGTGGTAGGGCGATTGTAGGTCCCCCCAAAAACTTCAATAAAGTCTGCACTCTCGAGATGAGTGGGATCAAAGACGTCCTTCAGGTCACCAGTATTGGGACCATAAAAGTTTTGGAGGCCAAGATGTCGGACCGCTGGTTTGTATCCTGCCTCCAAGCATTTTCCAAAAATGGTCCTTAGATTGATGCTAGGTTCCGCCTCTTGTCGCATGCGAGGGCTCCAATGGATGCGCAGATCTTCGAGTTGCTTCGCATGGAAGATTAGTAGAGATATGTCGTCCGGGTAGCAGAGTGGGTCGATGTCGCTCACGCGAAGACGACGGAGATTGGGCATGGGCGGTATTACGACTATCGGACGGGGTGATCGGACCTGAGGAAAGCGTAGACTCAGCGATGTGAGGGTCGGGCGAGCAGCGAGTCCTTGATAGATGGACTTGGTCGGCTTGGAGTCGAGATTCCAGACGAGGCTTTTGAGATGGGTCATTCTGTCCATTGCAGCACGCAGAGCTATTCCGAGCAGAATCGTGCTGTCTGGTATCTTTCCCCTGCTGTATTCATCAATCCCTGGTTCTGACCAAGCTCCCGTCACCGTAAACTCTTTCACCAGCGGGCCAGAATTTCCTGAAGCCAAGCCAGTAAGGCCCATGACGAATGGGCTTCCACTTCCATATCCTTCTGGTCTTCCATCGACGTATCGCGTTTCGGGGTAAGAGCGAAGGGTGACTCGTTCGTACAAGACAGGAAGCGTCATGTAATACATTAATCGACAGGTTCGCGTCATGCGCGCTATGTCGCTCACATCCTCAACCTACCAGCCAGTCTCGTTAGTCTGGACTACATCTGCTCACAGAGAAAAGATACGGCTTACAAACGATATGACATGAGCGATTAAGCTAAGCGGGAGTGTTTGTCCTTTCGACGCTTCATCCAAGGGTGCATTGAGAGGCACAGGAGAGGCATACAATACATGAGGAGGTATCTCCTGGCTCATGTCAAGCCTCCTCCCAGTGGCCTTCATCTCAGCAATTGACAGACTCTGCGCGTGAGGGCTGACATGACAAACG